>JAWWMW010001720.1:37987-67177 GCA_035048345.1 Echeveria elegans | reverse complement strand
AGTAGATATAACAATCACGTAGCCACAACACAATAATACTTCCACCGCTAGGCTTAATCACTATCATGCAGTTTCTATGTGTCACACACTAATATCAATTGCGTTTCACCGCTAGGCTACGCACAACAGATAATTAGAATATGCAATTTAGCTCAAGAACAAGTATAATTCAACACACATATATCAATTGCACACAAGTCTCATACTAATTTGTCGCATTCACAATTTCCCAAACCGAATACGAGTTTAGCTATTAAATTGCATTGTATTGACTAAGAAAAGTACTGAGTTGATGAACATGAGAATGTATACTGAAAATGAGACGAAAACCGTAACAAACTTCAAGTTTTTCCTCGCGTTTTCCGTCCGGCAGCCGTGCTCCTCCTCTCATTTTCGGCCAGGAGAATGAAGAATGAAGCTCCTCCAAAACCCTACTTTGTTATGAATTTATACTTGGGCTGCAGTGCAGACCTCAAGGGAATTAAGGTACGCGGACTATCAAGGAGTTTTCAGAAATTCAAGGCATGTCCGTGTAGGAAATTAAGCACAGTCCGCGTGCTCCTCTGTTTCCTCTTTTGCGGACTGCACTGATTTGCGTCTTCTAGCTCCATTTTGAACGTCTTCGGCTTAGAATTTGAAGTTGGTGTAAAGAGAGAAGTTGTAGCCCCTTGAGTTCTCTTTCTAACAAGCTATGATTCATCTTAATCGGACAACTGATGAATTCCCAGCAAGCTCATGAACCAGCAAAGGTCGAATCTGCCTTTTCGATGGAATATTCCATAAAATTGCCTTTTTAATCCAATTTCTTCTCAAACGCTCTAGACACACCTGTGACATGAAATACTACCAAAGAGTAACATTTTATCATAAAAATATAATCAATTTGTGGGAATTAATGACTCGTTGGACCGTATAAATATGATCCATCATGAACCCAAGATATACTAGACATTAACATTTTTTTTAGTTGAATGAGGGTGTGAACCGGAATATGCTAGCTTTTCACATACTCTCAGAGCCGAAGGCACACGACCTAGGCCGAGTACATGACGCGAGGGACGCGCCTAAGTGCACCGTGCATGAAGGGCGCCCATTTGATGGTCGTGTGAGGTTAAGGGGTGGTTGCGTGTTGCACACCCACCACATGAGCCCCTTGTAAGTTTAAATCGCATTGAGCGCGCCTACTAGTTAATGTCCACATGGCCTAAATTGAAGGTTAACATCTAGTATATCTTGGGTTCCACCATCACAACTCATAAGTCTTGACTTTTGAGTTGAATGAGGATGTGAATCGAAATATGCTAGCATTTCACATGCTCATGATCCAGTACATCTCCTCTTCCCATTGGGGTCGTGATCTATCTGTAACAAGTGTAATACACATTCAATCAGATATCTTTAGCAAATTGACAGTAAAAACCAAATGGTTAATTGAATCCATCTTATCACACAACCCACAAACACCATCTGTCATAATACAAAACTTGCCCGAGCACGTCATCCAGTGTGAAAATGGCTCTTGTGCGCGCCAAATTGCTAAACTAATGTGATTTTACTTACAAAAAATATCATCTTATAAGACGCTGTTTGAACGACAGTTGGAACAAGTTCTAGTACACGTACTAGAATATCATTGTAAGAGTATAAATTTCTTTATAGGAACCACATATTGAGTTTGCCGACCTTTAAGTCGTTCCAGTTCCCAAAGTTAAATCTATACAACTTATGGAATGATCACACAATACCATATTGCATGCAACGTATATGACGCCAAGATTCAAGTGACGTAGGCGATAGATCCTCTAATATAGCCGATGATGCTGAAACCAAATAAAGTGGGGGCATTTTCAAGCATATATGCGTTATATAGTGTGCAACATGTTGTTGGGCCGGATTCCATTAGATGCTAGCCCTTTTTGTAAAACTAGAAACATCTCCTGAAACTTGATTTTCTTCCGATGCTTATTGTATATGTTTTGACGCTTACAATGAATTCTTTTTTTATCATTGTTGTATCGCCTCCAAAGGGAAACTGATGGACACTTTCCACATAACTAATTTATATGACATTTGATGAATCATGTGTCCTTTACGGGATGTACGTACACTCATGCTTTGTGGGTGCCTTGAGTTGTGCATTTAGATACTATGTGAAGACTAGTCGGTGACTCGTCGTCCCGACGGGGTGCGGCGAAAATATGCTTTGTTATTTTCTTGTTTCCAAATCTGAAAATGATTGCTACAGATGGTAACACAATATGATTCATAACCCGTCCAAAACCATGAATCGAACAAAACTCTATCATAAACCCTCATCCTATTAGATTTCTTAGAGTCAAAATCCTTCGATAAGTTGACCGCGGTAACAGTGTGATATTCTTTTGATTCCTTAAAGTTGCGTTCCATTAATAGAGACATTTTAGGCATCCCTCTATATAGTCACAGATATGGAAAAAGAAGGTAACATGTAGTAATATACTATTTCAGAGCATTCCATTTCACTTCCATAGTACTGAACAATATTTGGATGTGAAAGCTTGCTAAGCAAATTTATCTCCAGCAGAAGCAAACAAATACAAAATGTTATAAAAATCGATCATAAAATTATTAGAACACTACAAAAAAGATAATTACCTGACTAAGCTGCTTTAGGCATTCTTTTGATGCTCGATCATCCTGGACAAATTTATCTTCCTTAATTGCGCACATTTGATTACTATCACTAACATAAATTGTGTCGAAGCTAGTCAGATAAATCTGAACACGATATATACACTTACAAGATCATCTTTTCGAGTTTGATGTGGACTCAAATAATGAAAAGAAACAACATCACTAAAACCATGAATCCAACATAAACATGTCCCAAAATCCCTCTCCCGAGAAGTTTTCCCTTCTTTCACTGAGACAAAGATTGCAGTTTATTTTCATCAACCACTCTAGTCCTCTAATTAAGCAAAGTAGGAGGACTGGTAGGCTAATTTGGAGGAAGTGGTAGCGAAAGGCAATAAGGCATTGACTCGCTCCTTCATCCAGTCTCTTACCAGTTACCACTCTCTGATGATAATAGTCTCAGATGAAGCGGTAAAGTTCCCGCAGTTGAACTTCTCGAACCTGTCACTGGAATTATCGCTCTTGAACTCAACTCTTATCCACATAACCCCTAAAATCACACAACAAACTCAATGAAACAAAAACCCTAATCTGTAAATGAGCTTCAATTGAAAATTTTAAAATCCTAGAAACCGAAATCGAACCTGTTGAGACCAAAGGGGACACGATCGGCTCCAAACTGATCATCCGACGAATAGAAGACCCCCAGCTCGATACAGAAGCCGACCCCGACTCACCACCACCAGTAACAATATCCATAAGTGGAACGATTGTATTCACTGGTAGCGTCAACAAATAACCTCTTCTCTCAGCCAACAACCCATCCGACTCAAACATCTGAAAGTAAGAGGTAGGAAATTTTTTGACAAAGACAAGTGGGTCGACTTAGAGTTTTATTGATTTAGCGACGAAATATTGAACTTTAGTGACAGAAATATTTGCCACTTAATGCGTGACAGTGGACAATGAAACTATTATATGTATAGATGGAGCTAGGCCCAGTACAAGCTCAAAGCGTCAATTGTCCTGGTCAGCAATCTTGGTGGGAAGAGCTCACCCAATCAGCAAAGTTCAATGACGTGTGTTGGCCAGCTCTTGATTGTTGATAAGGATTTTGATCGAATGGTGAGGAGAATGTCATATAAAGGCTCAGACACAGAGGGAAAAAACACAGTTATCACTCCTATTTCACTCCAAGTTGCGATTAGGGTTCATCGAGAGAAGAGAGTTGATAATCTTGACCGAGTCTGAGGCTGAGATAGCAGAGTATAGAGGTTAATTTGTACTCTGGATTCTTGCTTGTTTGTGCTCTAGTGATTGAGCAGTAAGATATTTTCAAGCAGTGAGATTGTGGCGTTATTTGTGGATCTACTTTACGGTTCATAACCATGTACATCATCAACTCGATTCTGCAGTTTCAGCAGAAAGTCATAGTGCAAAGCGAAGCCTGACAAGCTCCAACGTGAATGTAAGCAAGGTCTTTATGACCTTGATGAATCACGAGATAAATCTTGGTGTGTGCGCTTCCACTTTTTCATTCTTGTTTCTCTTAGTTCCAGTTAATTTACTACATGCTTGCTAGGTTCAAGTTTAGGATTGAACTGAATTAAGTTAACAATATAGATGATAGGTACATAGTATTCTTGGTTATAGCTTCTGTTGATTGCATATTTGGATAGAATTGGAATCATATTGGAAATAAAACTTGACGCTAGTTGTAATAACTAAATTAGAACACAATGACATCCATCACCCTAAACTAACGACATCATTCATCACTAAAATCTTCATCGTTCTATACAAGCGACACCATTCGTCACTGAAGCTGACATTGTCCTATACCAACAACACTCATCATCATATGCCAACGACACCATTCGTTTATACAACTCATTCCTTCCTCTTTGGACTTTCGAAAAACAGAGCATCGAAGAAAATGAGTGGACAATCTTACAACAGAGCATCGTAGATGATGAAAATTGGAGCGAAAAACGTTCACTACACCAATCTGACAATTATCGTCCAAAAATTTGCGTCCAACACAAGGTTGCTAATCTGTGGACCTCATATTTAGCGTCCAATTGGACGCAGATGTCAATATGGATGTTAATTTGCATGCAAAATTTTGGCGTACACGTGGACGCAGCTCACGACTTGGACCCTAATATGCGAGCGAAAATTTGGTAAAAAATATGCGTCCACGTGAACGCTAATGTTAAAAAATATAAATAAATCATCGTTCACGTAAATGCTAATATTTATGTAATTTTTTAAAAAAAGGAATACATCTATGTGGATGCTAATATCTTTGTAAGAAAATTAAAAAATTTAAATAAACGAGCGTCCATGTGGACGCTAATATTTATATTTTGAAATATTTTTGTAAATTTTAAATTAAATCAGCATCCACATGGATGTTAATATTAAAGATCGAAACAGTTCAGCATCCACGTGGACGCTAATGTTTATTTAATTTAAAAAAATTGAAATAAATCAGATTAACCCGTTAATCCGCCGATGATAGGCTTCCATCACAAGAATTTTTTGTAAATAACCATTGAAATACAAACTTTCACGAAACAAATAACATCATTGGAATACTGTTTCATTCAACGGTACACGGAATCAAAAATCAAATCAAACAAGCTAAATAACTATTTGCCACATTTTATTCACTAATTAATTTTTCATTCTAAAACCGCATACGAGGTTCTATGATTTTCACCTGTTAATTTTTTAAAATTAGAAACACATCAGCGTCCACATGGACGCTAATATTTATATTTTGAAATATTTTTAAAAATTAAGTTAAATCAGCGTCCATGTGGACACTACTATTAAAAATCAAAATAATTCAGCGCCCACGTGGACACTAATTTTCGACTTAAAGGCGGTAACTTAATCATTTAGCGCGTGGCCTTGTCAGAATCGAACTCAAAATCAGCCTGCCACTGTCGCCTTGTCGCTCGCCTCGTCTCGCCCCGTCTCTGGCCATCGCTCATCGTCGACGTCCTTGTAAGTTGGAAATTGTTGATATTGTTGAATTGATACTTGTTAAATTTGAAATTGAAATGTTGATATTGTATAATTGATTGTTGGTATTGTTGAATTTGAAATTGAAATTGAAATTGAAATGTTGATATTTGAATTGATTGTTGATATTGTTGAATTGATACTTGTTGAATTTGAATTTGAAATGTTGATATTGTTGAATTTGAATTGAAATGTTGATACATATATGATACATTATCATTACATATTTTGATAGGTTTGAGATTATGACTCGTCTTGGGGCACGTCCGCCATGGGATATGGAAATGTTCCCGAGTCTATTGATGATCAATCTGCCAGATGCACAGTGTGATGAGGCCGAGACACCGCATGTCAGGAGTTCGGAGAGTATTCACATTATCACCTCTCAGCCACATGTTGACGCCTGGAGGTTTCACGACGTCAGTAGAGCGTCTCGAGACCGTTGGTTTGCTTCATGGAGGGTATGTTAATTTTTTTTGATATTCGAAGTACATATTTAATTTATATTTCTAATAACTTTTTTCAGACGCACTTTCACTAGGATGAGTCAGCGGAAGGTATGAGCGCATCGAATGTCCAGAAGCAAGTAGTGAAGCGTTACAACGATGTTGTCAGCGAGGCTCGAGTAGCGGGAAAACATGTTGGAGTACACTAGAGTACTAGGCAGTACAGCAGCGGCAGAAGGCGAATCAGAATGTTTGGTCGTCGCTGCACACCTCGGGGTCCATACCCATGGTCGAGCACCGGCGTCGCATGATATGTATTAATTAAATAATTTTAATTTGATTGTAAACTTTATATTTATTTAATTATTTAATATTTTATTTTTTTTGTATGATGCCTGGTTGGGGAGGCCAGCCATGTCTCACGAGTTGAAGGCACACCAACGCACGCACGACATAGTGTACTCAGCTGGTGGATCAGCGTTCGCATGAGATAGCTGTCATTTGTGCTTTTTAAAATTATTTAGTTTAATTATTATTCATTATTTTAATAATTATTTTGCATGTATTAGGAGCGGACTGAAGAGTTCCTCACCCCGAGGAGCAGCCAATCTGAGTCGTCGTCGTTTCAGGATTCCTGCGACGCGTACTTCGACGCGGTTGACAAGGTTGGTCTGGGCGGTGCAGTTTTCAGAGTCGGTGGAGCAGCAACTGACTTCTTCAGTGAACAGATATCGACAGTCTGGCACGAGGCCGTTCGGTCCAGCTGGAGCGCCACAATGACCATGCGGAAGTTCCGGATTAAGTCACGGAGTTGCGAGAGTTCCGCCAGTGGATGGAGGCTTTCATGGCCCAGATGGTGGCCAATCAGACAGCTCCGTCTTATTCCAGTCAAGCCCCGCCGCCACAGTCGCCACAGCAGTAGGATTAGATATAGCGCTTTTATGTAAAAAAGCTAATTATGAAATTTTATTTATTTTCTAATGTTTGTATTTTGAATTATTTTTTAAAATTAGATTTTTCCAAAATTTTTACTAATATTTATATTTTTAAATATTTTAAAAAAATTATAAATACATTAGCGTCCACGTGGACGCTACTATTTATATTTCAAAATATTTTTAAAAAACAGTATAAATACAGTAGTGTCTATGTGGACACTAATATTTATATTTCAAATTTTTAAAATTATAAATACAACATATATATTTTGAAATATTTATTAAAAAATATAAATACAAATAATTATATTTCAAAATATTTTTAAAAATTATAAATACATTAACATTTTGGACGCTATATTTACGTCCGGATGGACGCTAAATCAATATGCGGCCAGCGTTTTAGCGTCCACAATTTGCATTCATTTTGTGGACGCCAATTTCAATTAGCGTGCATTTTTCGTGAATTAGCGTCCATTCTCGTGGACACTAATATGTCAGTTTCTTGTAGTGGTTGAGAAATTTAGGGGAATCAAATTGAAACATCACAATAGAAAACATTTGTTCCCATCGCATCTTGTTAGAACTTTTAACAATATTTAGATAGAAACATGCAGAATTAAAATTACATGAGCATCAAAATTGATTAGAGAAAAATTGAACAATAAAGAAGGAGAATGTCCACTCCCTGATGTTAAATTCGTCATTCCAACTAGCTCAAATTGGATGATAACAAATCTTGCGTTTGTTTCTTTTCCTGTGCATCATAAAACCAATTAAATGAATCAGATAATGCCCGATTGAACACACGTGTGACAAATCCTTGAAGCAGTCATATTCGAGTTTCTCAAACTCAAATTGACCAGTTCTCCCAGGCATTCCAACTGCCGCATTCATCCCTCAAATTCAGCTAAACTCACGAGCCCTCGGAAGAACCGCAATCACCGAAAACAAGGTCGTGATACATCCTTTTTTTTTCAACCGATCCATCGATTCCAGCAACGGGATGAGTGGAGGTTTCAGCCTAATTTTAATTCTGCACGTTTCTGTCTAAATATTGTTAAAAGTTCTAACAATCTTAAAGTCTATTGCCCCCGTTGGTGCTTGGTTTTCACGGGCAACGACTTCCCAGATACAACAAGCGCACCTTCAATCACCCTCACGAAAGTGAAGAAGGTCATCGAGACGACGGACACTTCCTCTTGTATAGTAAAAATAGAAAACATCTATGTGAGTCACTGAGTGACTAACCATCAAAATTAAACAGGGGATGCTAATGAAGAGTTATCGTGCATTCACAAGTAAAAGTACACTTTCATTACAAAGCTCTTTTTCACAATTCTCTTGAAATGTATCGGCTACTTTAAGCTATCCTCAACACAGGTAAGGTAAAATCATTCTCAGTTGCTGCTTTTGGTACCATTATTCTACACAGTTCCAGGCTTTGTTTCCAAATGGGGAGATGATGATGATGTACAGAATGACATGCATCCACCTATAGAGACAGTGTGATCGGGAAGAAAATCCCTTTAAACATAGAAATTTCACATGTTATGAAAAGATGTGTAAACTGTTCACTCTGTGGGTCGCACAAAACATAAAATTGCACCTTTATTCCAGATAGTTGCCACCGGTATATCATGTTGACAAATGCTACATTTACCAAAACCTTTTCTCATATGATTTAAAGTTGTTGAAATTACTACGTAAATATTACGGTGTTTATTAAAATTATTTGTATATTCTGAATATCAGTGTATCAGATTTTAGGGCGTTAATAGGAAGTATTTAAATTTATAGATTCATTACTTTTATTTATTGAAACTGTTTCCATCTACATCAAAATCTTGGTTACATTATAATTAAACCTAAATAAAAAGATGAATGTTAGTGGAACACTAATGATTGAGCAGGGGGAACACACTCCTTTAGGGCATATGCACCGGTGGAAGTGCTAGAGCCCTCTTCATGAGTTAGGATGCACGGATTCGCCATTTAGGTGCTGTTTCAATATCCAATTCGTGCCCGAGACGAATTCGTGGTGGATTCACGATAAATACGTACGTCTTCATTATTGTGAATCTGATTCATTAATAACGTCGGGTCGGACCAAAAACGATTTAGTCGGATTGTAAATACGTATTTACAACAAATTTGGAAAGTTCAAACGTTTTTTTCAGCATTTCTAGCATGTTTTCAATGGACCCGAAGAATTGGTGGGCGAACTATGGAGCTCAAACTCCACGCCTTCAAGCTTTGGCATTTAAATTGCTTGGACAACCTACTTCTTCTTGTTGTAAGCGAAATCGGAGTACATATGCTTTCATTCATTCACTTAGAAGAAACATATTGAATCCAAGTCGTGCTCAAAACTTGGTTTACATCCATAACAACCTTAGTTTTTTATCGAGAAACTCGGAGCAATATGAGGAAGGGACTACAAAAATGTGGGATGTTGGTGGCGATACTTTTGATTTTATGGAAGATGTCGGATTTATGGAGTTTGCGGAGTTATCTCTTGATGAACCCGAATATTAAAATGGGCTCATTAAAAATTAAGCTTTACCGGAGCTGAATCTAGAATTATTTATATTTGCTGTTTTGTTTTCAACCGTGTTGAACCTTTTTTGTTTTGAATTTTGTTGAACATGCTTTGGTTTGAAGTTTGAACTGTGCCAAACTTGGTTGAATTTGTTTTGAACTAATATTTTGTTTGAACTTCGCTTTATGCAGAACATGTCTTTTATAAATTGATGAATCTATTTTTTTGTTAAAGTAATAACAACAAGTGACGTACAATTACACTATTATTTATTTATTTTTATTTATTTTTATTTTACGTAGCTGTATTCATGCCGTATTTGTATTTAAGAATTTTTATTTTGTCATTTTCCGTTTTCGTATCTGTCCCCGTATCTGAACCCATACCCGTATAGGTGTGCTACATAGCTCATGAGCATCTCCTATCCATTTTGTTCTTTGTTTTGAAGAAGATGCTAGAAAAAAATGTTCTACCACTTCAACCGGTGCACATGCTCTCAGTTGTCTCTATCTAAAAGCTAATATGAGCGAGTATGCAAGCAGAAGCTTCAACAGTAGTAAGGAGTGAGACTGATTCTGAATGCTATTGCAAGTCATTTCCATTTGATGGATTATCATCAATATGTATGTGGTGCTGGTGACGTGACCAGCATATAAACTGGACCTATTCAAATTATAGAATAATAGAATTCTCTCCCTCTATGACTATGACTATATTTCTCTTTTAAAATTTAAGTTAAAGGTAGGTTGTGAAGACTTGTTAAGTCAGTCAGACCCATCTGGGATTGGGGTTACGTTGAGGGTTCTTATGGCTGCTGTTTTTTATTTATTTCATCATTTTCATTGATTGATATATAAGTGGTACATGAGTACAAAAACTGAAATTTAGTACATGAAAACCTATGAACGCTCAGGCCTAATGACACCACCACTAAAACCACCAATGCTCTTGCATTTGTGACTACCAAACAATATAACAGATATCGCCATAACTCAAGCAACGGAACAACAACCTATCACAATATGTGTGAAGGAAAAAGCAGCTCCCACACATACTTCTGAGGAGAAATCACACACCAATATAATCAAGCAATGATATGAGCACGCTTGAATTTATGGTGGAATTGTTCATCCAAAAAAGGTAGCTTTAATTGTGTTGTTTGTTTTGGTGTTTTCCTATGGCTGTTGTTATTGATTACAAAATGCCTTTTAAAATTCTCAATCTACCCAGAAAACAACAACATCAGCAGCCTCTTGATTTGACATTACAGATTTTGTATGACCACCACAAAACCCTCAACCGTTGTTTGCAGTCGGCACAGGTAAAGACATGGGTATTGATACAAAATACGTATAAAGTTAATTATTCGATACGGGATGACATGTCAGAAAATATAAATAATATATAATATTACAAATATACTATTATAAACAAACAAAATACAGTCAACTTCTTCTATAACAGCCATGATTGTTTGCCCAAAATCGGGCTGTTATAGATAAAGATTGTTATAAAAGTGGAGATTATGAAAGAAAAGTTGAAACAATCATGACCCAAAATGGCTGTTATAAGTGGAGATCTATTATGACATGCAATAATGTTATAATGAGAGCTGCTTGTAAGCATTTAATGTTCAAAGAACAATAAAATTTTATCAAAAGAAAATACTTCATTGGTGTCGATAGTCTCTTGCACTTGAGTTTGTCAGCATTAAAAAATTATTAGAATGAAGCACTTCGATCTTCATTTTCTTGCAAGCAAATCATTCTCAAAATCCAGCTCATCAAGCGAGAGTTTTGCAACCCAATTAAAATTTATTAACCTATCATCAAAAGTCACTCCAGAACCCTAAAACCAAAAACAAATAAATCCCAAAACCCTTAATCAAAGAGCGACAACAATTTCACTCAAAATTCTCCAACCAAAACCCTAAAAATTCAATTTTTAGCCAACCCAACAATAAATTGAAACAAACCCACCAGTCAATTCGAGTGAACGAACACGACGAGAGAGGATCTGAGTGCAACGGCTACATAAGCCTTTGGTGAGAAACGGAGCAGCGCGTAAACGGAGTGGCGGCGTCTTCTCTATCGATTGAACATGTAAAATTAGGATTTATTTTTGTTTATTTATAATTAATTCCTCAAAGTTTTCAAAACAAAAGTATTCCCATATCGAAATTCGCGAATCGGCCGGGAATCGGAGCCGTACCCGGAAACGGCCCTCCGACCCCGTATCAGTGGCAACCTAGCTAGCATGTAAGTAAACACTTAGCCTTTAATCCCCAAAACCGTAGCTCAGATCTCTCTACCATACCTAATTGCACCCACATATTAGATCAAGTCAAAATCAGTGATTGTTGATTACACTAACATTGATATTATGTGAAGCTGAAATTCTGAACAGCAATCAATTCGTATCTCAAAAATAGTGTCAGTGATACCTAGGGTTTCAGCTTGATGAACAAAAAGTAAACTGTTGGTTGGGTATGTACGTAATTAGGTTTCTGCAATAATATTAGGGCTGGTTTCCATTCTCTTTTTTCTTTTTCTTTTTGTTTTTTTGTTTTGGCGTGACCACTGTAGAGAGTTATGAGAAAATGGGTGGCAGGTGAAACCAAGGAGCTGTTGCTATCAGCACCATGCACCATCATCATGCGTATATCATCAATGTTTTATGGCAGCTGTGTAAGGAGACCTAGCTTTAGTTTGCTGAGTATGTGTGTGTGTTCGTTCATACACATGAGTCTCCATTTCTGAATTCTGATCACGAATGAGTTGCATACATAAATTACAGAGTGCATGCACAATTGTGTTCTACAGTACACATTAATCTCTCTTTTTTTTCAAGAGGCACTCTAAGTTTTAATTATGTTTCTTTTTGTATTTAATGTTTTGGCCTTCGAATTCTGCATCGTTTAAACATTTTATAATCACTTAATGGTCTACATTTTCTACTTTAAAAGATAAATTCCTTTCTTCTTATTAGTAGTTTTTTTTCTTCATATTGGTTTAGTTAATGTAGGATTTAAAGTCTAAATTAATCGTCATTTGTTCAACTCGATGGACATTCGATCCCTTGGATGATTAAGACCGAATAGCTGCAACAAAATTATTATAGTTACGGCCTTAAGGGGACCATATAAGAAAGAGTTACCCTAAATGAAAAATATTTGTTAAACTTTGTCATATATTAGACATCATTTTAGAACAAACAAAAGCTATGTATATTACATTAATAAAAAAAATGGGGTTTATATTCAATTTATTCCTTTAAAAAAAGTAGAGATTTTTTATAACCATTGTATGCATAATAACCTCTCACTTAATGAATAGAAATGTGCTTTAGGTTGGAGTACATAAAGCCAAAATTCAGGAATAAAAACAATAAGACTTTAATTTTGATGATGAGGCTCGCATCTTGTTCTGCTATCACAATCTATGGCATATGTTCCGAATGATGGATTGTGCAGTACACAAACATTTAATTTTTCAAGTCACACCAAAAGACATGAATATAAAATTAGTTGATGATAAAATGTCAGTATACATGGAGTTCCATATAAACTTCATATGTAAAACCAATTTAAAAAGCTTTGATTAATTAAGATGGTAACAACTATATAACCCTCTTCCTAGGGGAAAGTTAAACTCTACGTTACACCAGGGCACTGCCACGTTAGTCTCTATGATTATCTTATTTAATTTGATACAGAGAGCGAGAGAGATTAACAACTTTAAAACAAACAGTAGGAATTATTGAAAACTTTTTTTGATTGACAATACACAGAAAAACTATATACTGCACTCTTTTCCCATTGGAGCATGTAAGGCCTTTGGATTTCAGCGAAAACCTGAAGATTTTCTTCCTTAAAAGTTGAGTGCGGATTTGTTGGTTTAGTCGACAACTTTTGCCTTCTTTAGCCCAAAATGAATGTGAGGAAAATGTGCCCACTGTAAGCCAGTTCATGATATAGAGGTCAGCTGTGCAGGTACCCTTATTTGTTTTCAAATCCTAAAACTAGCTATCATACACATACTAATATCAAGTCGTCCCAACGTTTAAGATTTAAACTAGCCATAGACACTCATGCAGCAATTTAATAGGTATACTGAATTGAATTAGAGGCATACATTTTTAGCCGCTGCACTAAAAGCTTCACGGTGACTAATATCTGGATTGCTGGCTTTTATCCTTTGGATCTCCTCCCTGGTGAATATAGGGCATTATTGAATATGATAAGGCAATGATAGGAAAAGGTTAACACATGTGTAAATCATTTGCAGTACTTGTGGCCATAAGTGAACTCACTTAATGAACCTGTTGTATGCAGAGGGAACCCGCTGTCGTTTTTCCACGGCTGTTTTATCACAGTCGTAAAAACAATACAAAAAAAAGATACTAGTATCATTTTTAAGTGTCAATATTAGTTTCAAATGTGTGCTTGGGGGGTACTAGTTCAGACTTCAGAAGCTAAACTTACGGCGCACAGGAGGCAGCCTACTAGTTGGCTGTTCATCTCTATCTGAGGGTTGGCAGCTCCCTGAAAGTTTGTTTGTTTTGCTTTCCGAGGGAGATGATGAAGATGCAGATCCACATGAGTAATTCATATTGGCTGAGCTTGTAAAGAAGGCACCCTGCTCAGTGCCGGTCTGATGCTGCTGCTTCTGTGGCTAGATCATGCAAAAGAAATATTCTAGTTAGCAACTATTTAATTTGAGAGGTTAATTAACAAGCTTAATTTACACAAGCCTGTCCGTTAACCTGAGGAAGATTTTGAGTAGGGGATGGTTGGAGAAGAGCTAGAGATCCCATACTTACAGGCAGCAAACTTGCGCAATGGCCACATCTAACTGTCACTATGTTGAGCATGTTAGTGTAAGGAACATTTACCTGCATGCATACACTAACAATCAAAAACTCATCTGATTGAAGCTCTATCGATCTGAATTCCTAACTTTCAGCAATAGTTATTTTCTACGAAGCAGTCTATATACATCATTGAAAACATGAAGGTTACCAAAAATCTTACTAATCCAAACTTGTCCTAATCAGCAACAATGAGAGTATTGTATCTACTACTATTTAATGACCTTTATAATACAGATGTCCTTTTAAACCATCATGAGATGGATACAATTTAAAACATTGTATGTTGTTTATCTAGCTGAACAATGCTAAGAGGAGGCTATAATAATGTTTGAAGTTAGTTGTGTGATATTTGTATTTCAATCTGCATAAAACGACAGACCAAGATGCTGATTACAGTGTGTATGCTGCTTTCTTCTGCCAATCAGAGATGGTAGAATCCAAGTGCGGAAATTTATCCGTTGTGTGTAGGGTTCACAGTTTCTGGTGCTGCTACAGCTGCTTCTACTGTCACATAACCTACTAGAGAGCTCTAGGCTGTATAGCTCTGTAGGCTTTTCATTTTACACTGCTTATGTGTTTTTGAAGTTATGTTACTTAGGAGAAGGTTTTTTTTGGAGACCACAAATTATTTAAAGACAAAAGCAGGATCAAATCTCAACCATTGATTTTGATTAAATCAGTGGTTGAGATTAAAGTATTTTTTAAATTAAATTAGAAAATAGATTAACGCAAAACACGTGATGATTGAGATTGTAAAATTAGCAATCCTCAAATAAATTTGTGGTCAACCTCTCTATGTTACTATGAACACTAAATAGGCCTAGCTAGTTTCTGTATAGGATTCTGCCCTAGCCTCTACTCACTGACACTTATCTCCATTTTAGTATCTTTTCAATAAACCCTAGTTTTCATGGAAACAGAATTACTGTCAGGATGATCAATTCCTTATTAAATTAATAATTGCTAAAAATAATCATCAATTTCTCAGAAATGCATGTTTATTATTAACTTGGTAATAAATTTAAGAAAACTGAGAAAAAAGGACCTGAACCCCCTATCTTACTACAGTTAGGGTTTCTTCAAAACCTATTTGGGGATCTTAACACCATTTTCATCTCAATATACTCTCAGGGGCTTTGTGATCATCAACTTGCCTATGTTCGTATCCATTGATTTTATTATTACTATAGAATAGAAATCAACTGGAACTCACAGCTAAGAATACCCCAGAAAAACTACTAAAATGAAAATCTCCAGCTAGATAGTCTTTATAATCACCAGACTGAAGTTAGAGAACCCTTTACAAACCCAAACACCCAGAAAATCTCAAGGAAGTTCAGCAAGCAGAGAGCAAGAAGAAGAAGAAGAAAAAAAGGAGAATACTAGTTAGCAAGATAAATAACAAGTGAAGCAGTAGGTACAAAACAGATATGTATGTGCTTTGGTACCACTAGAACTGTGTTGCAAAAGTTGCAGTGAACATAGCAAACACGTTCAGATCCACCCTCCATTGTTGCAAGTGTACTGGTCTTGAGAATCTGTCACAAGAACGTGGTAGATCTCTCTTGATTATACCTTCGGCAGCAGATCATGAGAGAGAGAGAGGATAGAGAGATTGAGAAGGTAGACTTTGATTGAAGCAAGCTCCTTCATATACTAAAATGGAAACGAGGACCGGTCCATATAAAAAAGAGACAACAAATTTGATAAATGTAATAATATAAAGGAGACAAAAACTCCAAAATGAATTCAAAAGAGCTGTTTTAATCTCAAGTATCAGATTGGTGAGAGGTTGTTTTTTTGAAGATGTAAAGTAAAATAAGTTAAAAGTTGGAAATGGATGGTTGGATATGAAGAAAGAGAGAGAAAGAGCGAGAGATGCAACAATTTGTTTGGTGGTGATTATGATGGGATTTGTCCGGTCGGATTTTGTGGGGATAGTAATACACCGACTAAATCAATGTATACGCGTCGACTTTTTCCGGTATTTACACAAACAATTTCTATTGCGATAATAAACAGTAAAACTACAGCTTATATGCGACTTTCGTAAATCCATTAGGTTTTCCAAAGCTAGCTGGCTCAAGCCCTAGTAGTGGCTACTAACACTTAATACTACTAATGAGCATTTGTCATTTGGTTTAACATGTTTGATGTTTTAAGAAAACACAATCTTTAGGTAGGGATGGCAACGGGGCAGGTCGGACGCAGATTGTGACTTGTCCTGTGGGGTTGGAATTGTCTTGCACTGTCCTGTGCGCGGGTCGAAATTGTTCTGGCCTGCTCTGCCCTGCACGGATCCACAGAGACTTGCCCTGCCTCGCAATTAATTAAAATTAATTAGAGATTTAAATAGGGTTAATCGCGGACGGACCGGGCGGCGAATCCAATTGTCATCTCTACTATTAGGTTGAGAGACTTTGATTAATGGGCTTGGATGCAAATTAGTGAGTTTGAGGGGTAGGGATGCAAATAAGAGAGTTTCTACGGTAGCGATGCCATTAAGGTAGAGTTTGAATGGACAGGAGTTGTCCATCTTTCTGGGGCTAACCCTGTAGCGCAAGAGGGGGGGGGGATCTAATCCAAAACACGCAACGGAATGTTTTGAAATTTGTATGTCACAAAATATGAGTATTGAGTGGCATTCTATTTACAGGAGTATTGATTGCAAGATCAGAGTTTAGGTCCTTTGGGATTGTGTGTACTGAGATTAAGTCACTTCAACATTTAATGTGTCACTCATTCACCATTGATTTGATTTTATTTTATTTTTTCATTAAATGTTATTGTATGCTAAAAATGTTTTGGAGTACCATCCAAATATTGGTTTAAATTAACAAAATTAGCGTTGAGGTTAAATGCAGTGTTTTGGGAAATCGCTTCAATCCAATCTGTTCCAACTCAGCGTTGATGTACTGAAGCAGTGTTGTAAATAGCGTATGAAGACTGAGACGCTTCTTCGGTGATATTATCTTGTCCAATTGATAGAGATGCGTTGTAAGAGTTTTCAAGGTAGAACCGATTCGATTAATAAATTTAGTTTTAACCTAATTTGAGAAGAATGAAGAACGCAAGACACAAGAGTTTTTACGTGGTTATATGCCCTTCCAGTTTGGCTTTACTCCACGGTGAGTTTAGAGAGGAACTCAAATTGCATTAAGAATGAGAGTTTACATATTAAAACTTCAGAAATCAAGATTTGGAGTACTTAGCTATTGACGAGCCCAAGTCATGAACCAACACAATCCAGTGCTTTACCACGCTCAGTTCCTTGTCTACTTCCCGTCGCAAGATCCCTAGAACGCCAATTCTTCACTTTCAAGTCTTGATTGTTTCGTCGTAGCAGAGGGGATGAAGAATGAGTTATATATATAAACCCTAACTTCGTTCCTCTTTCCTTTATATACCATTTTCAGATTGCTTTGAATTGGATCATCTAAGCCGCTTAATCCAGTTGAATGTTAGTACACTCCCTCTAGTCGAAACGCTCCGTTCATTTTGATGCAACGACACAGCTTTCCGTTGGCTCGCATCCAACTTCAAAAGCTTTTGCGACGATTTCATTCATAGCCACAGTCATAACCCCCTTTAGCGACCACCTTTCAAACATGCTGGATTTGCTAATTCATTTTTAACAAGATGCACTTTTTTTAAGACGAGAGATATAGAGATGCACCTAAATACGGTATAACTTAAGAAACATGTTTTGGAGTTGAACAATAGGTCAGTCGGCATTTTAAGTGAGACACAATCAGTATCAGCCGTTGTATCAAAAAAAAATCTACGCGGATTAGATAGAATATGGTAATAATATTTACTTACAGTTTTACCCATAAAAACATATTACCAACGTCGGCGCACGTAGTAATTTAATGGGTAAAACGTAAGTAAATGTTGGGCATATAGTTTATACGGGCCAATATGAGAGTATCAATCGGCCTGCAAATACCAAACAATCAAAAAAGCCCAAAACGGCCCTCTGAAAAGTCTCTTTAGTGTCGGTTTGATGAAGCCTGGAGCCAATTTCCATTCAACGATCATCACATCACATTACTCACTTCAAAATCTCCGTCGAAGTCGATCGCTCGCTCGCATGGCTCCGCCTCGAATCCTCGCCGTCATCTTCCTCCTCCTCGCGCTCTACTGCCAGTTCGATCCATTCAAACACAGCGCCATTTCTCACTTTCCTAATTTCCAGGCTTTCCCAATCAACCTCCCACCGCGCGACGAACTCCCCGTCGATAAAGATGAACACAATCTGCTTCAGAAGTCGGAGATTAGGTTTCTCAATCAAGTACAAGGTCCAGAGAGCATCGCGTTTGATCCGTTAGGACGTGGCCCGTATACTGGACTCGCTGATGGTCGCGTTGTCTTCTGGAACGGCCAGTCCTGGTTCGATTTCGCATACACGTCTCCTAACAGGTTCGCTTCGTCATGCATCGTCTCGGCTCTAGATTTTTTCCTTTTTTTTTTCTTTTCAAAAATCAATTTTAGTTTTATTTTTCGTGTTGTTATTATTCATTGAAGTTGAGAGGTTGATGATGATGCATAGATCAAAAATGGAAAGCCAGATAGGGAAAGCGCTTAGTGTAGCAATGTATGCTGCGATCATTATGTCTTATTTTGGTTGGATCACTGATGGCAAAGACACGCCACTAATGAAGCAACATGTTGTTATGTCTGTGTGTTGAATTTTTTGGTAGTTTATATTTCGATGTATTTATTTTAGCCTAGCTTGGAGGTAGTTGTGGCTTTAAATTATGGTGGGTGTTGCAATGCAGTTGAGCTTCTTGGAAGAAAATTGATATCATTTATGACCCGTGAGATTCAGCTTTACTAGATTTAGTAGACTGCATTCTCAGCATCCAGTCCTGTATATGCTCCAGAGGTGTGGGCTTGTTACCAGGTGTTTAATATTACCACCTCCACCTGATCTCGCTGTCAAGATGTCTGATGTTTGATGACTATGGATGGTCTCTACAGCGTTAATTAATTTCAACTTGACATACTACGCAAATATTTTGAGTAGCTAAAAGTTCATTGTCATTGGATGACAATATGCATCACGCAAATATTTTTGTGGTTTACTGTGATTTTTGTAAGTCCTGCCCACCTTTTCAGGTCAGAGCTCTGCGGTTGGAAGCCCTCACCTTTTGCCTAC
Source organism: Echeveria elegans (assembly GCA_035048345.1). NCBI lineage: Eukaryota > Viridiplantae > Streptophyta > Magnoliopsida > Saxifragales > Crassulaceae > Echeveria > Echeveria elegans. The sequence continues at coordinate 47,572 of JAWWMW010001720.1, read as the reverse complement.
TTTAAAAATGAGCACATCTGTGGTAGACCACTGGGGCTTCGATTTGACAAGAAAAATGGTGATTTGTATATAGCCGATGCCTATTTTGGGTTGTTGAAGGTTGGATCTGAAGGAGGGCTGGCCACTCCTCTTGTTACTGAAGCCGAAGGTGTGCCGTTGGGATTCACCAATGATCTGGACCTTGATGAAGAAGGAAATGTTTATTTCACTGATAGTAGCACTAAGTACCAGCGGAGGTACCTCAATTTACACCAATTTAGTTTTAACTGCTCAAATTTAACATAACTTTATGGTTTCCTGATTCTGGTTACCCGAATGTTATCATATTTTCTTAAAGTGGCGCTTAAAAACCATCTAGTTATTGAGGAGTCAACAATAACTAACTCTTTCCTTAGCAATCAACCAGAATCATTACATTATTGAATCTCTACATGTTTTCATTCCTACAGAAACTTCTTGCAGTTGGTATTTTCTGGTGAAAACAGTGGGAGGGTTCTTAAATATGATCCCTTAACCAAACAAACAACTGTTCTTGTGAGAGATCTCCAATTTCCGAATGGTGTTTCCATGAGTAAAGATGGATCATTCTTCATTTTCTGTGAAGGATCTAGGGGCAGGTAAGTCTTTTTTTGTTAATTTTGCATATAGGAAGTAGAAGCATGTGTTTAATCTCTTCCAACACAAAACGTGTGATTCGGAGTAAATTGTTTTGGTGTTAGAAGACTCATAAACTTGTTGTTTTCAGATTAAGGAAGTATTGGTTGAAAGGTGAGAAAGCGGGTACCTCAGAAGTCCTGGCCATCCTCCCTGGATTCCCTGACAATATCAGGACCAACAAGGATGGTGACTTCTGGGTAGCAGTACACTGCCGTCACAATTTCTACTATTATCTGTTTGCACATTACCCAACAATTAGAAAATTTCTTCTGAAGCTGCCAATTTCCGCAAAGATTCACTACATAATTCAAGTAGGCGGACATCCTCATGCAGTGGCCATCAAGTACAGTCCAGAGGGAAAACTTCTCAAAGTGCTGGAAGACACACACGGCAAGGTAGTCAAAGCCATAAGTGAAGTGGACGAGAAAGATGGAAAGCTGTGGATGGGAAGTGTCATGATGCCTTTCATAGCAGTATATGACTTGTAGCACTATACTACTGCCTTGGTTCCTCGGCAAATTTGACACTTCCAGAGTAAAAGTAATCAATCTCAGGCAACACCATGTCAATGTTTCTTTGTTGTGTCTATTAGTTAAAACCATGCTAATAATTCAATAGCTTGTTTACATATTGAGATGCAAAACAGAAATTACTACTAAAAATTTGTGTATTTCACGTATCCTATGCTATAAAAGTAATGGAAATTGGGGAGAAAATGACAAGAAAAATGGAGGTAGTAGGGAGCTTATCAGTTATCACTTTATTCTCTTGATTGATACATAGATTCTTTCATCTCATCTAAACATGCTCTCTATTTATGCTACTCATTAGAGCATAAGAAGCATAGACGTATGCTAGTAATAACTAATCATAATTCTAAAATTAAAGTTGGTATATAGGAAGCGAAAGGATATGTAATCATAACATATAATTATATCAACATTATGGAGATATCATGACATATATAACAAGAGCCAAAAAGGCATCATGATCTAAAATATGCAAGGCATCCACATAATTACTATTTCATAACACTCCCAACAGGAAAAAAATGTCTCCTTAAAACCCCAACAGGAAAAAAAAAACCAGTAAAATTTTTAGTAGGGAAACAGAGCACATCATCAACTACGCATATAAACAAGTTTTGAAAAAAATTTGAGTTTGGTTTTGAAACAGTTTTGAATTAACTTTTTAACAACTTTTCATTCATTTTTAACTTCAATTTTTTTTTTAAATTCAAACCCTACTCTTAAGGTGGGTTTGAAAATTTTTTTATTCAAAACCACAACAACACAACCACCCATCACCCCTTCGGCCCTTCCACCCCCATCACCACCGCCCCCACCACCACCACCAATTCCACCACCTCCACCACCAATTCCACCACCTCCACCGCCACCTCCACCATTAACACCACCTCCACCCCACCAATTCCACCGCCACAACCACCGCACCACCACCAATTCCACCACCTCCGCCACCAACAATTCCACCTCCACAACCACCGCACCACCACCAATTCCACCACTACCACCACCACTAATTCCACCTCCACCTCCACAACCACCACCAATTCCACCACCTCCACCTCCACTTCCACCACCAACACCACCTCCACCACCAACAATTCCACCTCCACAGCCACAACCACCGCACCACCACCACCACAACCACCACCAATTCCACCTCCACCGCCACCAACAACGCACCTCCACCAATTCCACCACCGCCGCCACCTCCACCTCTACCACCAACACCCCTCCACCACCACCAATTCCACCTCCACCGCCACAACCACCGCACCACCACCAACACCACCTCCACCACCACCAATTCCACCTCGTTCGGAAGTTGTGGTGGTCGGCCGAAAATTATGATGGCCGGTCGGAAGTTGTGGTGGTCGGCTGAAAGTTATGATGGCGGTTGGTCGGAAGGCGTGGTCGGTCGGAAGTTGTGGTTGCCGGTCCGAAGTTGTGATGGTCGGCCGGAAGTTGTGGTGGTTGGTCGGAAGTTACGGTGGTCGGTCGGAAGTTGTCGTGGTCGGCCGGAAGTTGTGGTGGTCGGCTGGAAGTTGTATTGATCGGTCGGAAGTTGTGGTTGCCGAACGAAAGTTGTGGTGGTCGGCCGGAAATTATGGTGGCCGGTCAGAAGTTGTCGTGGTCGGCCGGAAGTTGTGGTGACGTTTGGTCGGATGTTCTGGTGGCCGGTCGGAAGTTATAGTGGTGGGATGATGTGCAAAGTTGTTACAAATGAGTAAATGGAATGAATTTGTTGAAATGCTTATAAACACCAAAAGTTTTGAGTTTAGTTTTGAATTTGTATTGAGTTTAGATTTAAGTAAAAAAGTTATTCAAAAGTAAACTCAAAACTATTTCAAAACTTTTTCGATTTTTTTTTCAAAGTGTGTTTATAAACTGGGCATAAGTTACATCGTTAAAACCTTTTAAGGAAAATCCTTTGGGATAAACCCTATACAAGGAAAAAAGTACAAGTATATTTCACTCCCTCATTTTGGTATAGCTAGAATCTTTAAGATAGTGTTATAGGCTTCCTAAAGCCAATGTTATTTATAAGATTTCTATGTAAAATTTTATGCGACCAGTTTGATTTTGTATCTGAGAGCTTAATTATATTTATTACATTTGGTACGAACATTCACCCAAAGTTAACTGATTTGCACACTTGTGCCTTGAAACTTCAGGTCCAAACACATGACATATGTCCAACACTTATAATCGTTTCTGCTTGGATTGCTTATTTTCAGCTCTTATAATCATTTTGATATAGATATTCTATCATTATTTAAAGGTGATTGTCTGATGGCCTCAAATGCAAATGATTTAAATGACCATCATTTCAATAGTATTCAATACTATAGTTGGCGACATTTCCAATTTGTCGTAAATATCTTTGTCATTTGACTTCGTTAAAAGAATCTCTTCGGGAGGTTTCCTTAGTTTATATCTTCATTAGATACATTGACATCCTTTTACATCATATATGTTTCATCCTCTTCTAGGATTGTATATCCAGAGATCCTATTAGTTTCCCAGAAATACGATGCATTTAAGAATCAATTTACATGTTCATGTTTGGAGTTACAAAGGGAATCTCTAAATGAACTGTGCATTTTTTGAGCGCATAAGTTATTTTGTGACTTCTTGGCTTATGTAAACGCATCAAATAACTTCTTATTCTTTTTAGTCTAAAATCAGATTCACTTGTTTTGGAATTTATGGATGATTTTAGAAATTATTTCATCTCCATATTGACTATCTCCTTTTCTTCTCTCCCAGAAGTTGAAAATTCATTTCATCAAATTGACAATCATAATAACGAGTGGCTATTGAACGAATGAAGAGACTAATACCCAATATTATATCCGACATTCATCATTTACAATCTTCTGTACGACCTTACACAAGTTTATTTTATTTTGTGGGAGAAACATGGATGTGCATTGCCTATCATAAAGTATCTCTTCTGGAGAAATATAGTAGCGCATAATAATATTATGAGTGGTTGGTAGGATCAAGTAAACGCCATCGGCATGCCACGACGCAAATTCGAGGAGTTTACCTCGTCCTTATGAGTAAGAGCTATCAATTTTATTCGCATTATTACAACTCATTTGGATCATTTGTGATTATGCATGAGTTATTATATACTCATACACCGTACCAAAAATAACATACTATAGTCATATAAAGTTAACTATAAATTTGCCACATCCAATTTTTTCTTAAAATTGGCATGGCTGGCTACGATAATACATTCATAATTTAATAATAGCTAAAAGCCTTGCAAATGCAGGAAAGCTTATATGACCATTGTGTTGAAGTATTTATCTACATCATAAATGTCCAAATAGTCCACATTGTTGTGTTATTAGTCCACATAAAATTCATTCATGAAATATAAAAGATTTAGCATTTACATTGTCGTATACGACCTTGTTATAAATATGTCAAGTTAAAAAGCCGTTCATGTCTAGCCATCTCTTACGAGAAATTTTAGGCCCTTTAATGGGTGTCCGTGTGAACATTCAATGATCTTTTAGATCATTTGTTCAATTAGATGACTGACTATATCATGTCGCAAAGAATATAAATCAGTGTCAATGCATAAACAAAAAGGTTATCCGTGATAAATTATTTTATGTTCCATATGTATTCTCTGTAATGGCATATTTATAAGGATTCACATATTCAACATATATTTCATTTGGAACAGATATCAATGCAATGTCAGTTTCTTGATGAACTTTTCTTATCCTATGAGCCTTTTGGTAATTTATAAATGCATTTGACAATTTATTCGCAACGTCTTGCAAGTGAATATTTTTTTTCTAACATTCAGTTGACACCGATTTGTACGGGGATCAAGATGAGATAATGTCACTACATTCCAAGCAATTTCTCACATTCAAGCTTTATTTTGTCTCCCCAAATGCGGAAAATATTGTCTCATTAAACAATGTCTTTAAATAAATCACTCACATATGTTCTAAATATTTAATAGTTAATTAAATTTTTATGTGAATCCCCAACTCATTTTGAAGTCTCATCTTACTCCCTTCAGGAGAACGTATGGACAAATAAATGACGCATACATAATCTTGTAAAAGAGAATTAAGTATTTTATTGTTGTTCACTTACAAGTTTCAAATGAGAATATTATTTATGATATGCATTTATCTTATATTTCCCTACTCTTTTTAAAATTACTGGACATCAATCGCAAATTTTATTTGGAAGACCTTGTGATTAACTTTCTTTGATGCAAACAACTCACACGAGATTTCTGGACAAATAATATTATTGTTCATCAAAGAGTGTTCTTGCGGATTTTCAAATAATTCTTCTCATCATAACTGAACCCGGATGACCTAATTGATCATCACACATAATAAAACTCTTTGAGTATGATGATTTCTATTTACAACCATATATGATTCAAGTGGGTTCATAATAATATATGAGAGTTTTATATTGTTTATTTTCTCTCTGAAGACATATATGTAAATAATTAACGTCGTTATCGTTTGTTGTCAAAGTGTGATAGTTATTCAAATGTATATCTTCGAAACTCAATATGTTTTTATTTAATTGACAACTTCACATCAGTTATAGTTAATTGTATACCATTAGATAGTAATAGATGCGTTTTTCTGTATTTAGGTCTCTTAAATTTTGTGTGTCGTTGCACTATCCGCTAAAATATAATCATCATCTTTCACATTTGTGGGATTGTAATTGTGCCCATTTTCTTTATAATTTAACCTCTATGATAGGTGATGCTCTAGTTGGGGTAGTATTATAATTTTTCACAAACAATTTATCATTCGATTTAGCCACCCGTGAGCATATATATGATATGTTCAAAATTTTTGGTTGCACCTCATTCATAAAATTTTGGATGCAAAGCACATTGAAGGCATGAAATGTGAAAGTAATTTTCCTAACATATCCTTATCAATAATATTTTCACCACATAATATCGACCGAGATAGTTGATATTGAACATGTAGCGGAGTTACATTCTCTCGCGCTTTTATATTTTTTCAAACACATTTATAGCCCATCATAAAGAGCTTTTAATTTGGTAGTGTAACCATTCCATGATGATCAAAACAGTTTTTTAGATCAATCCGAAGATACAACTGATCTTGATTTTTTAATCCACTATGAAAATGTTGATGATGAAGAAGGATTTTGATTGTTTTTGCAATATTTTCTATATATGCATTGTTTTCTTCTTTCATACTGTCACAAAACTAATGACACTCAAATGGAAGAATACATGATATATTATCATTGCCAACAATCTTAAGATCATTAAATTCGAGTTTTATAGTATTCAACATAATGAAGCACGTGTGATGAACATCACTTTATCAATACAACGTTATATGATTAACTAAAAAGTAGAAGTAGATATAAAATATAAGATGATTTTTTCACATGCTACGCGGTTTGAGATTTATTCAAAGAAATAATTCAAAATTGTCATCATCGGATAACATGAACAATGATGATAATGTTATGTCTAATATTTTCATAATATTTCGCTCATATTCTCTCTGATTTAATGGTAAAATATATCGATTTTGATACTCTCGATGATGTTTCAGGACTAAAACACGATTTACACGACTTGAAGAAGTTTACAGAAAAATGTGATGAAAAAGACGTCAATTCAATGGAAAAAGCGAAGATTCAACTAAGAGGAATTCATTGGACCTTCAGAGCTTTGATAATTTTCACAGAAGACGTACGACATCCGATTGAAGTGAATCAAGATGCAATAGAAAGCTAATTCGAAGAGCTACAACTCTTATGATGATCATAAGAAAGGATTCAAACGTTAAGACAATAAAAAATTCAGTGCCCAAGTGTAGTGCAAAGCATTCACTCGATCGAGTAAAGAAAGAGCAGAGAAGATTTGGCTAAGTAATTTCACTCGATCGAGCAACTCAGGCACTCGATCGAGCAGCCCAGTCATTTGTGACCCTTCGATTTTCCAACACAAAAGCAAGGGGAAAATGGGACCTTTGGACTGCAACTCGACCCTGGCCTATAAATACAACATATTCTTATGGTTTTCAAGAGCAATTCACGAGCCACTTCATCCAAGAAATCAGAGAAACAACGACCAAAGTTGGAGGATTTCCGGCGGCCAAAGCTTGAAGTTTGGATAGAATTTTGTGTAACTCTTTGGTACATTTTAAACTCATCATCGTCAGCATATTATCAGTGAACAATTTTAGTCTTTTCTCTATTATTTTCAGTTCATTTTCATTACAAATGTTGTGTAGTATCTCACTCGAAATGAGTGAGTAGTGATTTGATGATAGGGATTCGATGAATCCCTAATGCTTATGGATTGTTAGACATGTTGAATCAATATTTTATGAGTGAAATCCAGTGGCGGAGGAAACATTAAACATGAGGGAGCGCTAAAATACACTAATTTTTTCCGTCCGTCCCAACTTTTGTACGTAGTAGTTGTTTTCTAGAGTATTAGGCATTATGTTTTCTCCACTGATTTAAGTACTTGCAGGTATATAATTCAGGAGATTGAATTGAAGGTCTGAAATCACTAGTGTTTGAAGAAAAGAGAAGATTAATTACCTGAAGCATTGACTAGAGGATGTCAGCAAAGCTTCTGCACTCCTTAACAGATGACAAGAAGCATATAAAGAACCAGAGCCAGATGGGTTGTATGAATGGTCCGTCTCAGCTCTTTGATCGTCACCATTTCATGGGTGGCCGCCACTTTAATCACAAAAGACTCTCACCTCCACGTAACTCAACTCTTCTCTTTTCTTCCCATTCTGTATGTTACGTTGAAGAAACAATTTACGCCGTTTGTATTTCATAACATAAACATGATCCCAATACAAGCTAATGTGAAAAACAAGTAATTCTTCCCAAGCACTGTCAGATGACAAGCTCCAAGAAATTTTAGCATACCACACACTGACACATACAAACAGTTTGTCAAACATTGCCATTTTACCAGACACTTTATGAACATGTTATTAGCAGGATTTTCTGAATTTCAGCCAAATGTAACATGAACAAAATGGGCAAAAAATTGACATTTAAAATTTCCCAACATTCAGCGAGCCTATTAAATTTCAAGGAATAAGAAGACAAAACAACATTGAGTTTTGAGATATGCAGGAGCGAGTAGAGAAGGAGAGAGCGACGCCGACGCATCACTTTATAAAGCTCAGATTCTGTTTAAAGAAAATCATCATAACATGTACCAAAACAAAAGAGCAGCGAATCATGTCTTCTTGGCCAATCGCAAAAGAGCAGACACACATAGCTGCAAACATCATAGCTGCTATGATGATCAGATTATGCTTAACAGGCCAATGGCAATGAGCATACACACATTACAGTTTCTGGGAAAAAGGCCCCAATTAAGCTTAAAATGAGTTCAGAACATACAAGATCTCATAGAAAGCGAGGGAGGTTCTGGACATAAACTCATCTAACATACAAGATGTCAGTTAGATGTAGATGATAAATTGTCTAAAGCTTGCAGATCAGCAAACAGACTGAAATCTGACTTAGTTGTCATTCCAAACCAACAATGCAGTCAAGGTAGCCACATCAAGATTCAAGACTCAAGAGACAAGAATTACGGATTACCTGAAGGTTGTTAAAGCAGCAAGCAGCAGCGAATAAGCAAGCAGGCCGCAGGCGAACAACACAGGAATTTATAAGTGAAATTGTGAAAGTGATGATTGTTGATGCCTGACGAGTGACAGCAGTGGTGGAGGATCAATCGATCGTTGTTGTGGCCTAACGGACGAACAAAGGGCTGACGGACGGACGCGCGACGAGCTGAAGCCTGAAGGACAGGGCGACCGGCAGCGGGCAGCGGCTGAGGGGGGCCAGGAGGAGGAACGAATGAAGCTTAACTGAAAGAAAAAAACGTAAAAAATTTCAGGGTGGGCCAAGGCCCACTCTCGGCCTAACGTCGCTCCACCACTGGTGAAATCAGATTGAAACATGTGTTTGAAGCCATGCTATGTGATGTAAATTAAGTGTTTGATAAAATGCTTGATGAAAATTGCATGCGTAGTATTATCTAAGGAAGAATCAGAAGATGAACTTAGAATAATTCAGGGATTAAAACAACCTTAAAATAGAGTATATTAGCAAAGTGGGAGTAGCGAGACTACTTGAGTGAAAATCAGTAACTTAGCCCAAAACGTTTAAAACAAATACTAGTCGAAGCACCGAGAGGATTGAGATTAGTGCTAGTTTTATTCTATGATATTTTATATTGTCATATTAGTTTAACATGATAGTTCAATATTCGGGAGTGAGAACTAGAACGTTAAAACTCTGCTAAATTTTACATTAGAATCATTTGAATAAACTCTACATTATTTCTGTAACATGTTTG
>JAWWMW010001719.1:264613-290182 GCA_035048345.1 Echeveria elegans | reverse complement strand
ATGAATCAAATGAATGGACATGATCTTTTTATACTTTTTATTTTAAACACCTTTTTTTATTTGATCCACTCCCTAATTATTTAGTTAGAAGTAATTAGTGAAATGATTCTTTATATATTTATTGAGGACAAAATCGGTGAGAACTAAATATAATTGTGAATGATGCAATCCTCAATGATTTCTTATAGATGCTTTGGAAATATTTGTTGTATCACTTAACCATTACATTCGTAGGGGAATTTTCGTTGTTCAGAGATCACAAATATAAGCAAACCATTTTTCTTCTTCTTTTTATAGTAAGTTACATCGTCATCTAGTACATACAATCACAATCAAACCACATGTCTCAATTGAAATCTCGATCAATGCTAGCGAATAATCAATCTTCAACCCCGACCAATCGCAACAAGCTTCCACCTGCAAGGAGAAGAATCAACACGCTCATGACAGAGTTAACATCATTCTACACGTCATCAAACTGGGGAAAGAACTCATGTCATGCCAAGGGTGAGGCTTGAACAATTTAGTTTGGGTTTCCAAGGCAAGTGTCCTAACACTTGACTACACCCTTTTGTTGGCAAGCAAACCAACTTTAAAGATCAGATACCATTTTAACTTTTATCCTTTTTTTTTTTGATTTTGGGGGTACATTGGATACAATGCAAGTACAGAATCGTATACAAATAATTTAGTATATTTCAATCTTATCAAAAAAGTGCAAGTCACATACGACTTTTCGACCTATATGATCTTCAACATAATCTTTAATCACTTCGTGCGCACACCAACCCCTTGACATATCTGATATCAATTCTTCATGGCCAACATGGAATTAATGTCGCTCACGCAATCACCTAAACCAGCATAACAAGCTTCTTAGAAGCAAGAACAAGCCTCAATAAAGGAAGAATGAAAGAACCTCCATAAAGGAGGAATGAAAAAACCTCTATAAATGAAAAATGGACAAAATAGTAGAGTCATGGTTCGAACTCATGACCATGACATATTAGATAGCAACTCTTCACGGTCAACATGGAAAGGCGCTCACGCAACCACCTAGATCGGCATAACAAGCTTCTTAGAAGCAAGAACAAACCTCCATGAAGGAGGAATGAAAGAATCTTCATAAAGGAGAAATTAAAGAACATTCATACATGAGAAACGAAAAGAAAAATGGAGTAATGATTCAAACTGGTGAACTTGAAAAATCATAATTGACTCTCCAACCAATGGACACCACGCAACTAATATCCCTTTTTCCTAAATTTATATAGTGTATACTAATTACAGATATTCTCTCGCAAAATATAAGTTCACTTGTTTTTTCATTTCCACGTGCATACCCTAATTTATAATTCACATCTATATTTACAAAATTAGAAAATATTTTACCAAAAAAAATTCAATCTTTATCTTCATGGATATACCATACATGTCATTAATCATGTAAAGTAGCTTCTCTTTCATATTCGTGAAATATCTACCGTAGGGCAAAACTGGAACTAAACTTTTCAAGTGGGGCAAAATTGGAAATTTTCCAAAAAAAATTCAATCTTTATCTTCATGGATATATCATACATGTCATTAATCATGTAAAGTAGCTTCTCTTTCATATTCACTTTACTTTACTAAATTTAACATAAAACAAGGCTGGAAAAAAGTTCAATTTATATTCTTAATAAGCTTGAAAGTATGCATGAAGTTGTACTCCTATAATTTTATGTAATAGAAATTAAATACGAGAATATTGGGAAATGGAGACGACACAAGCAATTTCCAGCACAGTCTACAACCAGTTGCTCTCGAAACCCTAATCTTTGTTTTTACTTTTTCTCTCTGGATCGTCGTGACGGTCTCTCAATCCATTTTTTTCAGCAAAAAATATTAACTGATAATAATAAATTTGGACAAATGCAAAGCACGACCTTTGAGATCTCCAACTTACCTTTCCGAGTTGTTTAACAAAGAAAAGAAAAAAAGGCAAACCCTAAACTGTGTGTCCAGACCTAAAATAAGTAACAAAGAACTATCTCGATTGCTTCAGATTTCATGTACGTGCAAATTATAATTACTAATCTTATATTTTGAAAATTCGATTGTGCATTACTGGATTGTTCAATTTTTTGTGTAATGAATGGGCAAATTCAACTCAAATTTCAATAAAATAATTGGTTTTTACATGCATACGTTGGGATACATTATTTTGGTAGAATGTTAAAATTGAGGATTTTTTAAGTTCGAAGATAAACCAATCGTGTCGATGTATAAGTTTACGCACTTTTCAAAATAGTGATCGGTTTCATGAAATTGAGATTGTTAAATTTGTTGCAATGGTGTTTGAAAATTTTGGGGTTTAGTTGATTTTAGTAGTACTCCTAATTAGCTTAGTGTAACATGCATAATTTTCAACTGTAATAACCTTGATTTTACATCTTATACCAAAGAAAGCGTTACTCCTACGATGGTCATATCACATATGGAAAGAACGGATTTGGATCCATGACAGAAGAACTGTCAAATGTGCAACCACAAAACGCGTTGGTTTTATATTATTAAAGGTAAATTGATGTTTTCTTTAAAAATAATTTAATTAAAATTTATCAAAGCTAGCTTAAATGATAACTACCATTTTTCTATATCACTAAGAATACTAAATTTTCTCAGAACATAAACTACGACTCAATCACCATACATTAAGCATATAGTATCTTGACGATACTTTTCCGAGTGCAATATCAACTGTGCCCATTGCTAGAGTTTGCTTTGCTCCAACTAATACGATCCGCATAAGACAAAGGTGCAACTACAATGTATCTCTTTCACAAAACTGTGTATTGCTTTGTGAACACATGAATATCTTGGTTATAAATGTAACTAATTAATCACATTAAAGATTGCTAAAACAGTAAAGTTGTGTATTCTAGAACTCACACTAGTGTGTTTCTTGAATAAAATTTTATTTGTAAGGGCAAATGCATCGGTGGATGATGGGTTAGACTTTCTCTTACCCCGTTCGAATGTAATTAAAATCAATTGTCCATTATTTGCACAACGCACTAGTAGAGATACAAATGGATCATCCAATATTCATAAATAATATTTATATAATTAATTACTAAAATTTGTTATCAATCTAATTTAAAAACTAGTCACGTCATGTTTAAAAAATAATAAAATAGTTTCAATGATTTTTGTATATTATTATTATCTAACAAACGTAAAAAAACATAACACTAAGTTTTCTAAATAATAACTCATAAATATTTATTGAAATAAATTATTATTATATAAAGACAACAAAATAGTTTTAATATTATTATTAGATTGATGGTCCGAACCATTCGATGAGGTATGGGAAACGGAAAACCTGAGTCATCGACCGGACATACTACTGTTTAGTTCAATTCATCTGTTAGTCAATTAGTGTGTCCCGTGATAGTTTTATCAATTATCTTAGTCCGTTTATGCACTTCTCTAAAAACTACTCCTAAGAGATTATGACTTGCTCTTGAAAACCATTGTGGTTTGTAATTCATACTTTATATTGGTAGTAACTTTCAAAGGTGGATAAAAATATTCGCATCCATGCAATCATTAAATAAATATGACAGAGGGAAAATATCAAAAACAAATCACTCCGTGGGACTAAAAATACAAAGTAATAGAAATAATAATAATAATAAAAACAAGCATGAGACATGAGAGAGATAAGGAATCAAATACAATAAGTACAAATTAACTAAAGTACAATAGAGAAAGGTTCTTTAATTTGAGGATTACAAATTTATTTGAGGATGGAAGGAGCAAATCTCAACGATTGATTTTTATTATATCAATGGTTAAGATTGATAATTTTACATTCTCATTCATCTCGTATTTTGTGCCCATCTCGTGTTTTGTACTAATTTATTTTCTATTTTTATTTTAAAAATATTTTAATCTCAACAATTAATTTAATCAAAATTAACAGATGAGATTTGATATTTTCGTCCTCAGATAATTTGTGATGTTCAAATATCTCTTATAAAGTACAATAATATTAAGAAACTAAATATATATGTACTCCGTCTACGTGTCTCTGTGTTTTGTTTGACTAATGAATCAAGTCAAAAAAAAAACCTGCCTTTGATAACGAGAAAAAGGAGGGTGGTAGGGGACAGTGCCAAGCACATAGCACTGCTATATGTCAGTCAAATTCCCTCCCTACTGGCGCAGGGAAAAAACCTTAAAAGTTTCATTTCTTAGTCGTCCATTGACTCTATTCTTAGCTTAATATTTTTGTTTTTTTATATATGATTTTATTAATTAATCTGAGCTAGAATACGGACAATATCATAAAATGGTAACAAAAAAAAACTCAAAAGATAAAGTTACTAGTGTAAAAAAGAGCTTCCAATGCAATAAATGGGAGGATAATCTTGGTATGAAAGAGTAATTAATATGCATAAAATTAGAAAATGCAGTAATAAATCCTCGAAAACTGATGGATCAAATACGACTAAGAAATGGCTGCAGATCCCCACACAAACTACACCCCATTTAATTCACTCGGAATATAAATGATAAATCTCATTTTACACACACACCATCTCCATCTCTGAATGCGCCTTTCTCAAAAATATTAGTGGTAGAAACAGAAACTAAGAAGAAGAAACAGAAAGCTAAGCTGCCTTAACAAGTAGAGCAAAACCATCCAGTTTTCACCAAGTCCAATGGAGGGTTTTGTTGAATCTTGAAAGCTGAATTTGCAGTGCCAGCCAGCGGTGTATTTTATGGTAAAATATACTCTTGAAATCCTCTACTAAATGATGCCTTATTTATTTTCTTTGGTTTTGATGACAAATATATCTGTACTTGTTGCTATCTTAGTGCATCATCACAATCACATGCTGCCCTGTCTCTTCCATCCAGATAGAATTTAGAAGATGTTGTTAGGCTTGGTTTGATAATGGACAATGAGAATTTAGTATTCAGATGATGTGTTCCCGTTTCTGCTTATTTGAATTATGTATATGGGGGGGTTAAACAACATGACATCAAACTTGCAAATGTATTTTTTGCAGATTGCATGTGTGGAGACAAATCTTTAACATATTTTCTTAAGTCCTTAAATAGCAACTGTAGAACAGTCATGCGTACTTTCCCTGTTTAATTGATTCTTTTTCTCTTAGTTTTGTTGTACACGTTCACAGTGGAATATTTATACTTAGGGTAGAGGGCCTGCCTAAGTACATGTCCTGCCTAAGTATGTATGAAATCAGAGTGAGAGATGATAATAGATTTGACTGGTGAAAATTTCGAGTTAATGGTCAACACATTTCAACTTAGGGTAGAGGGCCTGCCTAAGTATATGCCCTTTTATTCCTATTTTGAAATTACATGTCATTGAAAACCTAATAAATGAATTAGTACTGTTCGTTGTGTGTGTTACCTTGATTAAAATATGTGCAAATATCCCAGTGGGTCGGATTCGAATATGATTTGAATACTAAATAAAAACTTATAATAGAGTAAAGTTTACTCTCTGTATCTACTCGACATTGTACTTCACCCTAATTAATGAAATATTCCAAACAGTAGTATGTAGTAACCCATGCAACCAGGCCAGCAGATTTTTTTGAATGTAGACTAAATATTTTTTTTGTGACTTATAAGTTCATCTTGTTTAACCACATGCATCCGCATGGGGATCTGGGAGCTTCTGTCTTCTCTCCCTTTGCATGGTTCTAGCTGTCCCATATTCCATTTACTAATATTACTGTAATTGGATACTCTGACATGAATGGTACTAGTGTTTTAGATTGTTCCTAATTAAGAATTTGAGATATGAGTATGCATGAACTCTTGCTTTTTGCATTTAGCATCTGCATACTGCACAGGTAAACATCTAAATACCTTTGACCTTTCATTCGCATTTTCATATTTATTAGAAAGTGTGGTATGCACAAAAGAGTGTGAAATTATAAATTTATTGTTTCTTTGCATGAGTTAGAATTTGATAAAAAAAAAAGAGAGGAGCTAAATCATAATTAAGTTTAAACATCCTGAAATTCAGAGTGTAAAACTACTAATTGTATAAAACCCTAGCGATGTTTCTATAAGCTGCACCTTTTTCTTCGCAATCCATTTCCTTGCCAAAGTTTTTCTCATCTTCTTTGCGAAAACATTTCTTTGTTTTAATTTTTTTACAAACATGAAAACTACAGCTGTTGTTAAAATCTTGCTGCATGCATCTTTCATAAGTGATCAATATAAAAGTATAGAATATCTTTTTGACTAAATGAAAATGGGTGGTAGATAAGATAAAAAGTGCAACTACTTTAGAAAGGGGCGAGAGGGGGCGTGGGGGATGCTGGATTTTTGGGGGTCATCTTTTGCGTCAAACGAGGGTATGAGTAGAGAGTTCCGATGAAGCTTCAAGTGGGGTTTATGAGAAAAAACAAAACTAAAACATATCAGAGATACGCAACAGTTAGACTCCCTCTTCTTAGTTGGAATTTAGGGTTTGTCTTCTTTCTTCAAAAGTTAGATTAGCTTCCCTATCTGGTCTGCTGATCCCAGTGACACGCTATAACTTTCACCAGAACCAACACACATTTTACACTTTCTGATCACAAATTAGGGTTTGAATATTTTCTTATTTTTTCTTTCAAAAGATTGGTACAAAGTGTTCCTTTTTTCTTTCTAAATGAAACCTGTATTTTATTTGTTTTTGTAATTGGAGTTCGGTCTGAGACAGGGAACGGGCAACATTAATACCATGTCTTCTGCGTATTAGTATTCTATTAAACTTATGTTGAACTTGTTTAATTCGTAACCCTAACTGCGTTGAAGAATGTAGTGAGTATATTTAGTTTATAAATGAATACACGTATTGAATCTGCACATATATACTTTCTCTCATTGTACTCTTTAATTCACTGAATACTTTCTCTCCATCTTCTAAGTATTTCTCTGCTTAGAAGATCTTTACCCCAGATCTTTACAGACACATAAAATAATGGAAAGCTAAGGTTGAAAGATGTATAAATATTAGAGAGATTACCAATGCTATTTACAAGCCCTAGAAGTAGTTGTACTGCTTCTTCTTTTTGGCATTTGAACTTCATTGTTGATTCTCTTGCTTCTTGATTCTTGCAGGTTTGTTGACTCCGCGAGTGAATCTGTTCAATTAATCCCTTCTTACAATTCATCACCAGCCACAATCTTGGAAATCGGATATCGCTGATTGAGTCTTCATGAATACTAATAACTGGCTTTCTTTTCCACTTTCTCCTTCTCATCCTGCACACATGTCCTCCCAGACTTCTCAAGAAGGTCATCACTTCTCTCTGGGGTTAATCAATGATAATTTGGATAACTCTTTCCAAACACAAGGTATGTGGTTCACTTTTCGTGGCACTATTATGCAAAGAGCTACAACGAGGAAATTACTGTACTTATAATTTCTAAGCTCTCTCTTGTCTCGTTTCCTTTTAGCAGAATGGAATTTAATTAACTCTAATCATGGAGAGGGTGATGGATCCAAGGTGGTCGCCGACTTTATGGGCCTAGGTAAATTGTCGAGCCATCAGCATTCAGATCTGACAGCTTACAATCAAATGCACCACCAAACAAGTGCAACGGAACCAGACTACTTGTACATGAACAGCAGTTCACCATATGGTTTCCAGAATGCGGTGCCCTTATCAACAGTTACAGCCAATAGTAGTTTTGAGTATCAAGACAATGCTAACAGTTTGGAATCACTGACACTATCCATGGGTAACACCAACAGTTCTAAGCGCTCTACTTATGAGACGAACATAGCAGGAGAAAACTGCACTACTAATAGTACTACTAGTACGGCCGTTGTTGAGGCTGCTTCTCCGGCAGCTAGGAGGACTACCGACTCATTTGGGCAAAGAACATCCATCTATCGTGGTGTTACAAGGTACACATATATTTGGAGTGTGTTTCCCACGTTATTCTATTTTCACTTAAAAAATTTGACACTCTTATCAGTATATGATCGAGTTTAAGGATCTTGTTGCTGTTTTGGGTCATTCTGCTAGGCATCGCTGGACAGGGAGGTATGAAGCTCATTTATGGGATAATAGCTGTAGAAGGGAAGGACAAACCAGGAAAGGACGGCAAGGTAATGAAAATGAAACACATATTTCTAAGGACAAAACCTACTACCCTGTTGCTCAATCATTTTTACTGACACTTCCTTACTTTTTTCATGGCTTCCTCCCCTATGGTTCCTTTCTGATCCATATACAGTCTATCTAGGTAAATTAATACTGCCCTCATCTGCCTCTGTATATATATACACTACTCAGACAGTTTGATTAGTCAATCATTTGAAGCGTTTGTTGTCTAGTAACAAATAAATTTATTTAATCTGATAAAACATCAGGTGGGTATGACAAAGAAGATAAAGCAGCTAGGGCTTACGATATGGCTGCACTAAAATACTGGGGCACATCAACCACAACGAATTTCCCAGTAATTAGTGGCTATGTTTTTTGTATACAATATAAATGAACACTTATTAGACTCTTAATTAATAATGTATGTTGCCTACTTATTTTGATCATCGGCTTTGGGTTTATATTTTTTGGTGTAGATAAGCAACTACGAGAAGGAACTAGAGGATATGAAGAATATGACTAGACAAGAGTTTGTTGCTTCTATTAGAAGGTAATAAATTTTAAGCCATTTTTTTAATTGAGGTTTGCATATTCATATAATTCTATTGCCTAGCTGTAGTCATTTTTATTTTGTTAGGAGTATGAATATTATCATCTTTACTAAAAAATGTGCTAGGGTTATGACAAATATGTGTTCTTAATATCACAGGAAGAGTAGTGGTTTTTCCAGAGGCGCATCCATGTACAGGGGTGTCACAAGGTGCTGATCTCTTTAAGTACATACATTCGATCACATAGAATTCACATATTGCCGTGTCGTTAACACAATTGCGTGTATGAAAAAAATATGTAGGCATCACCAGCAAGGAAGGTGGCAAGCAAGGATTGGTAGGGTTGCGGGTAACAAGGATCTTTACTTGGGAACTTTCAGTAAGTCTTACCAGTTATTATCTCTCTAACCCATGCGTTTCATGCCAATACTACTAAGATGAGGGTTATAAAGCTTAGCGATAGATATAAATAATATAACCCTGTGGCCATTACTTATAGGTACTGAAGAAGAAGCTGCTGAAGCATATGACATTGCAGCAATCAAATTCCGTGGTCTAAATGCAGTTACGAACTTTGACATGAACCGCTACGACGTTAAAAGCATACTGGAAAGCAGCACACTTCCCATTGGTGGAGGTGCAGCCAAGCGGTTAAAGGAGGCGCAAGCCATTGAAACATCACGCAAACGTGAGGAGATGCTGGCATTAGGTTTCTCGTCATCAACCATTCAATATAACCCTTACGGAGTTGGCCGGCTAGGTACTACTACTCCTGCTATAGGTTCATACCCTCTCATGCACCACCACGGCCAGTATGAAACAAGTAACTTGCTAAGCCTCCAAAACCAAGAGATGTTGTCCCACCAGTATGCCCAGGATCAGGCCAGTAGTTACTCATCATACATTCAGACACAACTGGAGCTTCAGCAACAAGGAGTGCAAGGTGGTGTGTACTCTCAGCTCTACAACAGTTACTTGCAAAACAATCCTGGTCTAGTTCATGGGATGATCAGCATGGGAAGTGGAAGTACTAGTAGAGGGATAGGGCTAGCAAATGGTGTGGCAACTGGGGGTGGTGAGCATGAGTTGGGGATAGTGAAGGTGGATTATGATATGGCAGGTCAAGAAGGGGGCGGAGGAGGAGGTTGGGGTGCTGAGGGGACAAATATGAATAACAGCAACAATGGTGCGAGCGTTTTCACAATGTGGAATGATTAACTATAAGCAGATTGATGGAAGTATGGAACAAGTTGAGGATATATGGTTGTTTATGGTATTTGAGATGTTGTCAAATGTTTGGTTGTTGGGAGATATGTCCATGTTGTGAGATTTAGTTGGACTGATTAGTGATGGGGAGATTTTATTTTAGCAGTTATTCATGTGTTGTTGGAAGTTGTAACCTGGGCAGAAAATGAGGCGAACTAAATGCTTCTTTGATTTGTGTTCCGTGACATGTACTTCTCCTTCCTTCTTGCATGCAATCAGTGAATAATCGAAAGATAATGGTTATGTTCCTTGTCAAATCTAAGATCGTTGGAGTCGTTTGCTTCTTATACTATCAGACGTCATTTTTAGTCTAACTAAGTTGACAGAAAATTTCAATTCACACAATGAATCCATAAAATAAAATAAAAACATTATTAAGTTACGGGATACCGAGTTTCCTTGTGTCGATCATGATTTCATGATCCATCATATACCATTAAGATGTTTCTCTGTACCTTGAAGTTCCAAGGTGTACCGATGAGTAAAAGTCTAAAACGCTTCTTCAGTTTTACCGTCCAGAAATAGGACTTCAGGCTCATCATAAAAAAAGGTAATTTCTCCGGCGGTATCAGAGATTTGCCATATTAACAATTTCGGTACCGGAATTGCTAATATGGCAAGCCTAAGACACTGCTCGCGAAATTACCAAAAAAAAAGAACTTGGGCATTTTGAAAAAATTTGCTACTTTTCCCATAACGCCATTTCATATCAACACATGAATGGCTTTCAAAAACTCATCCAAACCTTCGTACACGACCCACTCCTCACCGCCGCACCTCTAACCATCTCCTTCACCTCCTCCACCTTCCTCCTCATCACCACACCCTTCTCCCCCTTCATCACCAACCCAATCTTCACATCTCACCTCATCACAACCACTCCCTATCGCTACCTCCACATAAACTCCAACCATTTAAACCAAAAACTTCGCCTTGTAAAATTGCTAACTCACCATCGGCCACCCCAACAATACCACTCCTTCGCTCAATGACTCCATTACGAACTCCACCCGCAATGATTCAGCGTCTAGATAGTGGTTTTCTCGTCTTTGTGATGACTGACTTATGGCTTCGTTCAAAGTCCTAGTGACCATTCTATGTTTATCATCTAGGAAAGGATATCATTGTGTTGCTCATCTATGTGGATGATGTCGTTCTATCTGGAACTTATGTTAAAAAAACTCTCCGCATTATTGCATTCATTTCAACATGTCTCACACTCACATTGCTTACAACTGATCTTTGAGCTTTAGCTCGAGTGTGAAACTCAAGCATTTTCAAACACTCCACTCACTACGTACACTTGACAGCTTCCAACTCTATAGAAGCTCAACAATATATTCAAAAATAGCACTGAAGACCGAAAGAAGAAAGAAAAAAACAACAAGAATTACTTGAACAAGATGGTAGTAGCAGATTGGCTTCATCGTGATGCTCGTGCTTCTGGCTATTGTCGCAAAAGCATGTCCACCAGAGGATAGAGCGGCACTAATGGAGTTCAAATCAGTGCTCCACAAAGCAATACTTCTATAACTCATGGACTGGATCAGACTGCTGCCATCTCAATGGTACGGCATAAACTGTGATGCCAAAAACTCGCCATGTGGCTGACATTAATCTACGCGGCGAGTCGGAGGATCCGACTTTCCAACGAGCTAACCGAACCGGATACATGACCGGTACAATCTCATCATCTATTTGCAAACTCCATAGTCTTTCAACTCTAATCATCGCAGATTGGAAAGGAATATTCGGAGAAAGTCCTCCCTGCATCAACCGCCTTCGTTACTTCCGCATTCTAGACCTAATCGGCAACAAAAATCACCGGTTCAATCCCAAACTCATTCGCCCACCTCCGGCGCTATTCCAGACTCAATCGTAAACCTAATCCGCTGAACGTATCTCGATCTCCGCAACAACAATAATTTGAGCGGTTCCGATGACGATGATGGCGGCGTCCTTCATTGGTCATTTGGATTTGAGTCGTAACGGATTCCTGAGGGTTCGCCGTTCGATCATCTTGAAGCGTCGTCGTTTCATTCAATGATTGTCTGCGGCAAACCGTTTGGCGCTTTAAAAAAATCTCCACAGTTTGGAACGTCGTCGTTTTCATTAAACCATTGGCGCTTGTTAAATGTTTTAAGACTTTTTTAAAGCTAATTAGATTAAGACAAAACTAGGTGAAGGAAGCTGTTTGTTTATGATAACATAAAAATGTTTTGTTTCAAATTTTATAATAATCAAGAAGAAGAAAACTACTTTTTCTACCCGACTTATTCTAAATTACATAATTTTTATTCCAATTTTATTTATTTATCGAATTTTCCATGACCAAACATAATGTTTGAAATGGGATTAAAATGTGCTATTGAATTACAATTACTTACTTATCACTGTTTGTCAATGAATCAGGGTTGAATATCAAAGTAGACATTGTAGAATTCATCTTTGAGGCTCTGAAGAGGCTGCAGCACATAATCCCTGCTTGGCCCTTTAGCAGTGAAGCTGATAAGATGGTACTGGCTGACACCACTTTCCATTACAAAGCTAGCTTTTTTGCTGAAATGGCTTACAAGTGAATCATTCAGACAACCGAGCTTCACATCTTTGAATGCGCTGCCGTAGACATAGCAGCCTTTGTGGGTGTATGACTCCATTGAAAAGGTTCCCCGTTGGCCATCCAATCCTGGAACGAAATGGAAGATGGAGGCTGCTTCGGTAGGGCTTGATGCCTTTTTAGTTATGAGGTTTTCCCCCAGTCCTTGATGAGCAACAACCATTCCTGGAAGATCGAATGGTTCCAGTGTAAAAGGTTTGCCTAGTGCGTCATTTGCTGAGAGGAGCTCATGAGGGCTGTGGCCATGTATGATGAGTCTGAAAGTAGCATGTACCGAATCATGTTCTCCGTGAAGGGGTGACTTTTTCATGGTGATCGAGCTGTCTTGTTTGGCAAATGTGAGTCTAGTGTTGTTGGATGCTCGTGAGAGTGAAATAAGGTGGGAGTTATAGGATGGAGGGATTGGTTTTAGCCAGTCTGATATGGGACCTGACCCAGTTTTGATAACCCAGTCATTGTCTGTAAGACCAGCAAGAACGTAGGGGCCAAACAATATCGCTTGAGTGGTGGAAAACTCTGGCCGATCATCTGGAAGTTTACAAAACAATTAAATGAACAAAACAAATATGGAATATATTTTATATTTAAAATTGGTTTAACAACATTAGACATGCACTAATAATGTACCTTCAATAGCCTCCAATCTCGGAGCCACTGGCAATATTAGTGTCAATTTGTCGCCAGAATTCCAATATTTGGTGACGGATAAAAACTGGCCTGGCATAAACATTTGCCAATGAGCACAGCGAGCATATGTATATGGTTGTAGATCCATGAAAACACGAGGAAGCTAGAGAAAATACTCTGCTTGCTCGCAAAACTTACAGCCAAATCCATAACAAGAAATAATTGTACCTGGAGAAGGTACATCCAAATTTTCCGAATTGTAAGATGCTTTGGCATCACCTGACACCCAGGAGGGTATTCGTAAATTCAAAGCAGATGGCGGCGGATATGCACCCTGATTGTCAACAACATTGAAACTTTTCAAATGGGAAAAGATAATCATAGGCAAAGAGGCGACAAACTAAATATAATAAGCCATACTGGTTTTACTGAAATTGTAAGCGTCGCGTTAAGGTAAGGGTCATATGAAGTCACAGGATCCACTTTCAATTTTATCGATAATCCAGAAGATTTCCATTCAATAGAGCTTGATATGTACTGTATGATGTAAAGCCCCGTAGCGTCCCCCTCCTCTTCAAAGTATATCGAATCTCCCAGCTTTGAGAAAGATTCAATTCCTAAAAAGAAAAATTGAAACTTACATTCACATGGATACAGTACGCATCTGAGAGAGGAAGGTTATCAAAAGGTTCATAATGTGTATGCACCTGTTCCATAACAGCACCAGAAGGAGTCATACTTTGTCCCCCACCCGTGATAGCTTTTAGCCTTCGATACTGCATGACCTAGGGGAAGCATGTAAATCATTACTCCTGGATCTTCTCCTCTTTGAATGCCCAAAACACCGTTCGTCAAGGCACGTTCATAGTAATCCGCATATGCCACCTCCTTAGTCCATCTAAACAGAGTACGAGAGACCTGGCAATAAGAGAAGTCACATGCTGACTATTAGGCTTAATTACATCAAAAATGTTTTGCTAAATGTCTAGCTATGGATATCTTGACCGTGATGCCAAAAATATTATGGTAACTTCCTATCATGGTTATAGGTTGTATTTTGCATGGCCTGTGACAATTTTGATCACCTTCAGCATGTTATATGTCGTGCAAGATTCTTCATTCTCAGTTGATAATGTGCCAGCCAACCGCTTTGGATCTGACCTGTTCATCCCAATGCAAGTCCATAAAAAATGAAACTACAAGGAATATAACCGTTTGATCCAAGTACAAACGACGAATATAATGCAAATTAAGAGCTACTAGAAGTACCAGAACTCGCCACTCGACGTTCCTCCAGTGGCGTAACTGTGAGAAGAATTGATAATGTCCATGAAGAAGATACCTATATCCTGGATGCACGACATTATTATGCAACTGATTAGATATCTTGGACAGAGATTCACAATCTACTCACAAAACCTTCTTTAACAGTTACTTTAAAGTGGAGGCCATTAAAACCACAAGGTGAATCATGAATAGGACAAATTCAACTGAGGTCAAACATTCATTGCACGGGATGAAATGGTACTAGGTTGTGCAAAATAATGAATAATGAGAGTACTAGCATGATGGTTGATACCATTAAGCAAGGCCTTTAGCTACTACTTTGGCATGTACATCTTGCTTCAGAAAAAAGATATCTTACCTTGTACAGTGGGTCACCAACAACTTCATACCGCATTTGAGATCCTATAACAATTGGGATATGAGTATTGGAATGAAAACCAGATAGCTCATCAGCCTACAAACAGAGATATTGGATTCGTCACTAGAAAGCAAAGCCTTTTTTTAGCAAGTTCATCCCAGGGAAATCAAAGAAAAAAGGATCACCTAAATTTGTAGTTAAAAGATGTTAAAGATGAGTTATACCTACCTGTAAGGCAAGCGGCCCTAGAAAGCAAGGTTTGTCGAAAAGATGGGCCAACGTCAGATGCTTCTTATCTCCCTACGAAAAATAATAGTACCTTATAACATCATTCATTAACGCAATGAGCAACAATAATTATAGCTACCTTATTACCCCATCCCCAGCCTCCAACTTTTAACAAGTGACGTCAGCATTCAAGATATCTCTGAATTACTAAAAACAGATTTGCAGCACACAAAAAGAAAAAGAAAAAACCAACATCCAGTGATCCATGCCGTTCAGGTTCTGAAAATCCTCTAAAATAAGAATTTTATTCAATATTTTGTTTTTAATAGTTGTGAACGTTACTTTTAAAATGAATGATAAACAATATGGCTGTCAATCTAGAAATGGCATGGTAAACATACTTGAAATTTCCTTTATATGCAATTCTGCAAAATGAAATATCCATTATGCCTTGCAAGGATATTACCACTCACCGTGGTGGTGTACAATTTGTAAAGGACATCATTCATGCCGCCGGTTTCCTCATTCAGCGAGGTCCAATGTTGTTGGATGGTGTACTTAGCTATCACATTCTGCACACGCTTGAAGAAGTAATCAGCCATTGCAGATACCATTTTCAACGCTTGATTATTACCCGCTAACACATATTGATCCAAGAGACCGGCCATTATCTACGAGTAGAACAAACAAACGATGTTAGAACAAGCTAACTGATACATAAAATTTTAACTGAACAACAAACTGATGTTTACTTTGTGAATAGTGTAATATGGTGCCCACACAGGCTTGACAGCTTCAAAACGGTCAAAGAACTCTTCTGGGAAAGCCGATAAATAGCCCGACTGTATCTTCTTTTGGCACTCAGCGAGGGCAGTTACAACAGCTTCCATTTTTGTCTTGAGGCTGTCATTGTGTGTGCTTGCCCACATATGAGCTGTTGCGCTCAAGTAATGACCTTCAGAAACATTCACATAAAATCCTCATCAAACCAAAATCATAAATTACTCAACCATACTGCTTAAACTGAAGAAGATTGAACACTATCAACAAATCAATAAACTAGAATAATCGACATCTGCCATAGCGGTTGTTCAAAACAGTTCTTAAAACTCAAAAAACACGTAGCCTACGGCATGCCAGATACCAAATAATTGTAATAAGGACACAGACCTACAAAATGTCCGCGCAATTCACAGTTAGGTGCCTCCCATCCCCCATAAGGTTTTCCAGGAGTCGGCAAACCCGTATTATTCCTAAAGCTCCACACCAAACTATCCACATCCAACATAAGCAAATATTCCAAATTAGTCTTTTGAGCACGACCATGTATCGACTCCGGATCCAATCTAACATCATGCAACGAAACTTCCTTAAGAACCTCACTAGGCAATTTGTGAGAATTCTTCATCACTCGGTAAACCATCTCCCAGTTATACAAATCCTCTTTTTGTCTCAAAATCTTCCTGGGAATCAAATCCGCCCATGTCTCCTCATCAGTATGAATCAAATGACCGTGACTCCGCTGGCCTAGTACTTCATCCCTCCATGAAACGTTAGAGGAAGTCATGAGTTGGTATCGGAACATATGGGAGGAAAGCTGGGTCGGAACATTAGTACACTCCTTCCCGACAGCAAGACTGGACAGAAACACGGCAGCAGAAACAACAGCAACGAGTAGAGTTTCCGTTAAAACAATCCTCATCTTGAGATTAACGAGGACCACCGTCATTCAAAGCTCCTAACTAGTCACTACCGCCTGCATAAGTAAACAACCTCAGAACACCATTAAAGAAACACAATCATTGTAATTCAGTAGATTATAAATCAATCAAAAAAGGGAAAAGATCGAATCAAATTTTAATGAAAATCAAATAATTGAAAGCTAAGTAGAGTAGTGTAGTGGTACCTGATGGAGGGAGGGAGGGAACGGAAGGGGAGCGACGGCAAGAGGTAGATATGTTGTATGTATGTATGTGTCTATATAGGGGAGAGTGGACTGGAGTGTATGAGTAGAATATGATAAGAGAGATGGAGATGGTGTCGTTTTGGTACGGTGAAGATAGAGATGATTGACGTTGGTCCATCTCTCCCCCTCCATGACTATCCGTGACGGATGCGGATCTGGTGCAAGCCACCTACAAGTCAGCCCTCTTTGTCATTATACCATCTTGAATCATTACCGTTTCAAATTTTCACTTATAAAAATTCTAGTTATAACAGCCTCTGTCTTTTTTTATATAACATTATACCCATTTTGCCCAAATTTTTTAGGATGTTAACTGTATAAGGTGTTTTTCGTTCAGAATTTAAATTCGAAGATATACTGGAACTTTCATCTCATGTCTTCGGTCAAAATCTGATTTCGACGTAAACTAGAAAATTGTAGCTCTTCGAATCTGATACAATTCTCTAGTTTACATCGAATTTAGATTTTGAACCGAATACATCCAAAAATGAGATAGAAATTTTAATATAACCGGTTGAATGACTGCACCTGATCAGATTCACTTCAGCCTGCGACTCTTATGAGTGCATGTGCCACTCTCTAACCATTGTCTGCTTCGGTTTTGGACTTGTCCAAATTTTGGTTTTATTTCTTTTGTTTTTTATTTCACGTATGACAACATATGGAAACATTGAAAGTATTTTGATGGTTTAAATTTAGGTTTCTGTTTATTTATAATTGTCTCAATAAGAATGAATCATTGTTTTGAAGGTGATTTCTTAGACGGTTAGCTCAGTCGATGAGAGTATATGAAAAGTCAGATCCAAATCCTGATGGTGTAGAGTACGTTTTTTTAATATGTCGGGTAGGACTAGATGAATAGAATATAAATTATTAATGGTAATTGTGTGCAATTTCACAATCATAGAAAAGAAACACGTACGTATTGAGCAGAATTAGTTAAGGATTCACGGCAATGAAGAACACGTTTATGGCAAAACGAGATGAAGAAGTCATCTATATTCTACATCAGGAACTGGTCATGTTACCTCGTAAATCGTAATAACCATACTCTAATTATAATTAACCGCATTCTATAACAAAAATAGAGCTTGTGGTTAATAATGATAACTGATAACACATACTTAAAACATTGATTTTAGGATTACACACAAAAGCAATGTTTCACTAAATGTGGAATTTGGAAATGTATTAAATCCATAATGGAAAATATTCATTATACATAACTGGAGTCTGGAAGTCCGCATCTCTACCAATTTAAGGCCTGAAGCTTGAACCACACATGACACGATCAATGTCCATAACTTTGAATACAACTTTGTCTGCTAACATTTGCCCACACGCCCTTGTCCAGCCAACTATTTGCGAGACCCGATAATATTATGTTGTTATTCGCATCATATTAGAACGTTATTTCAAATGTTTTATGCGAAAGTTTTTAAAGTGAAGTAGAATTTTTAGTGCTTTCGATTTCAATAAAATGCTATGTACACTGACCTTAGTACTAATCGCGTAATCAAGTGACCAAAAACACTATCCTTACGCAACACAGAGGAATGTCTGATAAGTTAACAAATGTCTATTTCCTACCAGTAAATATGCAGCATTTGTGAAAGTAGATTCCTGAATTTGACTTTCAAGACACTACAACTTATGTAGGGAGTGGTTGCCGATATGATGTCAA
Source organism: Echeveria elegans (assembly GCA_035048345.1). Taxonomy (NCBI): domain Eukaryota; kingdom Viridiplantae; phylum Streptophyta; class Magnoliopsida; order Saxifragales; family Crassulaceae; genus Echeveria; species Echeveria elegans. The sequence continues at coordinate 271,463 of JAWWMW010001719.1, read as the reverse complement.
TAAGGACAGGTTAACTGAGAATCATCAATCCTTTGGTCACTTGCCTTGCAAGAGATGTTTTGATATCGTAGCCTCTTCTGTCATCTAATTATATTGCTTTGTTGATTGAGATTGAGATTGAGATTGAGATCTATCTTTGGTAGTTTATTTTTTTTTACGCAAGCAAAAGAAGCAGATATTGCGAAGGTAGAATCAGTTTTACAGAAAAAAAATGTTACTTTGAAGGGTGTGAGATTATACAAAATGCACTGTCAGAGGTTACGTTGTCACCAATACATATGAAGAAGATGCTGCAATACAATAAATGTACCTTAACTGTGGAATAAGAATACATTTCGGCCTACCGAGGTCCTATTGTGTCATTCATCGATCTTCTACTGAATATATCTAAAGACAAAGGCAGGACTACGAAGTTCTACAAATTTGGCTTTTGATTCCAAAGGCTGAAGATATATAACCTCGCTTGGTTCCTCACTAACTCCCCCTTGTGTAGCAAAATCCATCGCCATCTCATAGTCCACCTAAAACGTAAACACGTTGATCACTGATGGTATGTATAAGCAGTAGATCCTAAGAACAAATACTTACTAAACCTCTATAAGAATACTATAGATTACTACCCATCTAGTCAACAAACGGACTTTTCTAATTATTAGTTTCCCAGGCACTGATGGACATGACCAGATATTTTCATTAAAAAGTAATAAGATGTATATGACACATTTAATTACTTTGTAACTGAGCCACATAATGTAAGTGATACCTGTTCCACGTGTTGGGCAAGTTTTTCTTCCAGTGTAGACTTCTTTATGACATTGGCTAGTACATCATCTAGTAGTTCAGAATCCTCTTGCGCATAACGCCTTTTCTTTGCAGCTTGCAGTTTTGCCGTCTCTTTCAGAACTCCATGCACAGCACCAGAGACGTCTTTTATATAACTGAAATCAGGAACATAATATCAACTGTAACCATACACAAGAAACAAAAAAGGGAGAAAAGAGAGTGACAATTCCGTGATATAATTCATTAATTAACTTGATTTACCTCTTTAGTATCCGTTTTCTTTCCTGCTGTTCTCGAGCCTGAATTTTCTTTACAATTTTTGTTTTGAGCTGTATGCAACACTGCTGAATAGAATACTGCAATGAAAAAAATGTCGTAATGTTACCCTTGATATAAACATTTTATGAAGTACCAATATTGACATGAAAAAGTTGAAAACCTTGACTGCAGAAGCTATTTCACTAATATCATCACCAATATACTCTTTACCGGTCCCTTTGAATGGGATCTTTGTGCTGACAATGCTCACAAAGACACCAATTTTATCTTGCGCCTGGTTGATCTTATAATTATTCCAACTACACATAACATTTAGTATGGTTGAAGTTCAAAATCTACCAAAAAGACTATAAACAGAATCTTGGTAGAAATTTTCCGGTTAAAACATCTGTTAAAAAAATTGAACAATTCACAGTACACAAAACAAGTACTTTAGAAAGATTAAAAAAAAATTACTTGATTCTTTTCATGGCTGAACGTGTAACAACATCAGCACCTTGTTCAAAAAGAAGTGGAATCCGATTTGCAAAGCGAAATATATTGAGGCCCTGCATCAGTGCATGAAAATGCAATATGAAAAACTGAATAAATATTTGACATAAATAAAAGTCGAGTACTGCACAAAAGATCTGACTGTCGATGAGTCTTCGGAAGGGGAGAAAAAAATGCACACAACGGTAACAAATCATCAGGACTTTTTTCTCTATGGTACACATACACATTACACATTAGCTTTTCACACAGTTAAGGCAATTAGTTATAAGTTTATTAGAAATAGTATACAAGCAACATAATGATATGTAGATAAATAAAATATAAGACTAACTTGCTTGACATCTTTTCCGCCAATGCTAACCCCAGTTTCGACGATGAATGGGTGTCCTTCAAAAACTTGAGCACTGCGAGAGAAAACTAACATCATGAAAGGTACAATACTCGAGTATCAGTTTTACACACACGGCATTTAGCCACACGGTTTCTCTGAATCATCTAAGACACATGGGTAAACCAAACTCAAGATAACTGAAAGCTTAAACAGCTTAAACATTTTAGATTCATTCTTGATAACTCGACATCAGTCATCAATGTAAACATAAAATAGCTTTCACTGACTTGGGAACATAAAACTATTGGACATAAAAGCAAAGTTTTACAAAATGCACACACCTTCCAGAATATGTGGCAACCAAATCTGGATGCAGTTCCTTTATAATTCCAAGACGTAGATTATATTCCCCTGCAGGACTAAGACACTGCAGATATATCACAAATTAGACTTCATATATACCAGTTAATAAGAAATAGCTAACACGTCGAACTTGATGCCCATTCAAAACTTTCTTTTCAACTTACTGAACTAAAATACAAATGTTTATCTATTCATAGTTAATTCTAGTGAAAGAATGGTCAACTAATTATCAAAAGAAGAATGGTCCAAATTTCATAATTAGTGTTTTATATTAATGCAGAATTCGCAACTATCGTTATGATATATATTATATGATGCTTCTCCAGATTTCAGACTGACATATAATGATCACAAACCATTTTCTCTAAACTTATTTTCTCAACTAGACACAGGTGACAGGACTGATCAGTTTCCGCAACAAAATAATTTGCCCTTTGATAATGAAATACTAACAACAATTTTTAAATTGAAACAGAAGTTACAGAACAATACCTTACAACTAGTACACGGTGATATTTTTTTATTAAAGGAGAATTTCTTACGTCACCACTTGGGTCATCAAATTTAGCTTGGCGGAACAATTGGTTTATTCGTACTAGCTGTTGGGACGTGAGAGACTTAATAGGTGTCTTCGGAGAAAAATCTGGACCCATTTCCCCTGAGAGGTAGCAGGAAATACTCATGATCACAAAATGTACAACAACTTTTACTACAGAGTAGAATGTAAACTGACAATTCTGAAGCACATAAAAACAATGATATTGAGAAATTAGAATTGTTTAAAAAGTCTTTGAACACAACAGCAAACAGTTACCCTATGCTGCCAGTTCCACAACTGCTATTACAACTCTGCGAAGCATTTCAAATGTATATACGATAAACAGACTTCAGTTTTCAATAAAATAATCATACAATTTAGAGCAGGATGGTTCTTGACCAACCTTTTGTTCGTAATAAAGATTGAGGATGCCGCAACTAAACAACCACTTTTCATTCTAACAATCACAGTAATGCTTCATGTCCTCTAATAAATCCAACCAAACTTAAGGTACTGAATATGTAGTTTTCAGAAGAAGAGAGCCTTACCAATCAATCTTTCAGCATAAGACTTGCCAATATTAACAAATTCATGCTGAAGAAACTGCAGAAGGGTTTGTTTCGAAGTTTCCTCAATAAGACGTTTGATCAGTAGTAAGTCCACAGATGATGGGTGGTGTTTCGTCTCCAGAGGAACAGGGGGCATCACATCAGTTCTTCTAGAAAACTTGATTGTCACATTTTTACTGCATAAATGAAGCAACACTTTAAAATCACCAAATACAGGAGGAAAGCGGGGGTATATGGAAAGGGAAAGACATACTCTGGAGTATCCGCCACAAATTTGAAAAGAAATTCAGCATATGGAGTTATTACTGCCATCTGACGCATATAATGTAGTATCTTGGACTGGAAAGTAAAGAAATAGTTAGAAAGATGAAATGTAAACAAACACAAAATCATCTTCAACATCATAATTAAACAATGAACAGTGGACTTGATTAGTTTCTACATTGCTTTGACAAGGCTAACACATTACTCGTTGAGTTATCGCTGTGCAGACACATACCCGATAAGTTGTCCAATTTCCTTCAATAACGACTTGTATTTCTGCACCATGCCAATGCTCTTTGTTTTCTCGTTTTTCATGCACATGAATGTGTGGAATATTCCTGTACCGAGAGTATTGTAGACATGAAAACTGTCGCTGAATTGATTTTTGAGGTGTCGACTTTGACTCGCTAAGGTTACACATGCATAAGATAAATCATACCGTTGAATATCTATATCCAGCCGACAAAATGACTTAAACTTCTGACCCTTGGTGGATGATAAAATCTCGATTGGAAGTCCTGTGCTCATTTTGGACCAGATTAAGGCCTGCCAAGCAAGTGGTTAGTGCGATTTCAGTTTCATGATAGGTAGAATTATTCTCCTTCCAACAGAAGAATGTTATACAAACTAGTCGACAATTTTTCCTCATAATAATACTACATGTGTGTATAGCCACAATAACAAACAGAAATACAAGATGTTTCATGTCGTGCATTATAGTTCTGATTTGAGTTTACCCAAAAGACTGTACCCATTTGTTGCAGACAACACATTTCATATCAGCGCTTATTATATGCCTAATGCATGCTACTCTAACAAATGCAAGAGCATCACATTTGTCGAGTCTGCTTCAAACATTACCATTTTCGCACCTAATCCAAACTTTCCGCGAGTCTGCTTCAAGCCGTATTTCGTCCCAGATAAAACTGCAAACTCGAAGAACATTGGCATTATGAGTAATATAAAAGGTAAGAAAGGTATGAACAGTTCTACGAACGTAATGATAAAAATATCGAAAGCATAAACGCAACCTCTTCCAAACATATTCGGGATATCATCATGCGGCATTCCTTTTCCATTGTCCTTCATGCATCGAAGAAGACATAGATGTAAAACCATAGGCGCATGTATCTCAAGCAAGCATATTATGCTTTCACAAGCTAAGCCTTAAAAGGCACATATTTACAAGCCGAAGTAGTAAATGCATACAGAGATTGGAGTGAATTTCAGATAATCATTTACCATACCTTACAACTGACTTTGTAAATTGAAGCTTCTCCCCGGCCTTTCATCCCTTTTGTAGCAGAAGATTCCTTTAATGGTTTACCAAGGGCAGCCTTTTTTACTTGCATTTCCTGCTGGCGTGCTTCTTTTGCTAACCTTTTCTACAAAGAAAAGAGACACTGCATGAAATTCCTAAAACCTATATTCAGCGAACAGGGCACTGCTCCAAGAAAACATGTTCAGACAGTAATGCACACCTCTTTAGCCTTCGCAGTCTCAAAATCATCATAAAGCGCCTCATCAACACGTTCTCTATCGACAAGTCCAATCATTGAGTTGAACTTGGATTTTCCAATCTCTTCACTACACAAGCGAAAATGACAATTGAATCATCAGTTTGTTAATAGAATACACACCCGGAGTGGAACTAGTACCAGTACCACACGATGAGAAATTTAATAGTATAAAAACCCAGGGACTCACATAGTTATTTCGACAACGGGAAGCTGAGAAATGGACTCCGCAGAATCAAGGGCATTCTCAACCAGTTCTCTCATAGTCGTGTAAAGGGATTTTCCAGGCTGAAAGAACAAGAAACACACACAATTCAACTTTCAACACTACCAATCACAAAACCTAAACTAAACATTTTCCAATTTTCAAAATTACTATCATTTACTGACTTACATTATCAAAACCAGCAATATTCTTATTCTCCGCAAAGAACTCGGCAGGGGATTCTGCAAGGAGAAATCCCAACAAATTCAATCAAAAACAAACTTAGAAGAAATTTAAGATGAGTAAAATGAGACGATGGAACAGGTGGTTATTACTCTGTTTGAGGAGACTCTCATTTGGCTTTTTAGCCCTCCCTTTCTTCAATTCAACTCTAGTCTCTCCAGCATCATCCATCGTTGACGACAAGCAAGCAAAGCAAAGAGAGTTAGGGTTTAGGGTTTTGCGTCGCCACCGGATTCTTATAAGCAGTTTTCTTCTTCTTCTTCTTCTTTTTCTGTTGTTGAAATTGAGGTCTTTTGGTTTTGACTGTGCGCTGCTTTGCTCGCTCGCTCCTTGCCGAAAATTCACTGCATCTGCCCAATACTGCGAATACGGGGATTCGACGGAGGATCGAAGTTCATAAATACCCACATTCTGTTCTTGAGTTTAGACCAAGCCTGGGGGTATTATAGTACTTTCATAATTATTATGGTACACCGGATGTAAAAAATAGTGCACATGTCTACCTCGAGTTTTGACACGAATTTCTCAAGGTTCAATTTTGATCTCAATGAGACGATACAAGAAATCACCCAGCTTGAAACTTCAAAATATTGAATCCTAACAAAATGACACGGATGAAGATGTAAAAGAAGTAAAAAAAAAGGATCTTATACAGTTTTTAGGAAGGCTAACATATGGCATAGGCTAGAGGTGGTTAGTCTTCTTGAGCATGTGGAGAAGACAGTTATAGGAGAGTACAGGAAAGAAAGATTTCTAGATAAGACGTCAGTGGTTCGGCTAACGGGTTTATTTTGAGCCGTTTATTATAGAGTCTTTGAGAAACTTTGAAGAAAAGGCGAATCTGTTAATCAGGATTGTAGCGGCGAGATGTATTGAGATCAAAGGACTAGATGTTCTACTTATTATCATTTATAATTGTCTATTTAAGCTATAAGAATTCTATTCATTTTCAAGCTGATGTAAAATCTATGGATCGGTGCATAGAATGCACGGGGGATATAGAAGATGGGATCCAGTCTAATATAGTTTTCATGATAGTCAAAATCATAGTATCAGTTATAAGCTCAGCTTCTAATTAGCGGAAAACAAAAAAACATGATACCCTTTTAAAAAAAGAAGCTTTCATATCTGCGGCAACTCCAGTTTTAGCTTGCAGTTAATTCAACGGCACTCAACAACAGCCTCAGCCGCACGACGAGGTTTGTTTTTCCTTCTTCTACTATTCTGACGAAAGCCGCTTGTTTTTACTGGTTCCTCCTCAAT
>JAWWMW010001719.1:194270-215477 GCA_035048345.1 Echeveria elegans | reverse complement strand
TTTGTTATTTTATAATGAATTTCTTTTAATAAATTGTAAATGGGTGGGTGTTTTTAAATTCATTTGGGTGGCTTTTGATAAAATAAAATTTGAATGGGTGGTAATTGATAAAAAATATTTTAATGATGGTAATATCACATATTACGGGTGGCTATTGAAAAAATCCGTATTTTACGGATGATTTCCGATAATTAACCCTAATTTTCATGAATAAAAAACAGAGCGCAACACTCAATTTGATTTGCGAAAAAATTGGAAGAAAGAAATAGATGAGAAAATAAAACTTGTGATAAAATTGTATTAAGTATATGTCATTGTTCTAATTTTCTAATGCAACCAAACACTCTCATTTGTCTTTCATTATATTTTCTTTATGTCCAAAATTTTTTGAGGGTAAATGAAAAAGAAAAAAATATATTCTCAAAGAAAACATATTAGACAAAATAATAATCTAATATATAACAGAATAGAGGTTGGTGGTGGTCGGATCATCAAATCGAAATTTTTACAAAAATGTCATCTGATCGGATTTTAATCACACGGGCCAGCCCGAGCCATTAAAAATTAAATAAATTTATACACAATATACAGATCCGGCCTGACCCAAAAATTAAAAGTTTTATTTTACACATATCACACGGGTAATAAATAATAATAATAATAATAATAATAATAATAGTATTTTCTATGGTAAAAAAAAAGTTAACAAGTGTCGTCCATCGTTTCGGATCTAACGGCTGAGATTGATCGAACTTCATCTACAAATACGGGAAAACCTCGACCACCAACACTTCACACATTGTGACATTGTGTTGAGTTGAGTTCTGAGTTGTTTGTTCCTCTTCCATCGATTTCTCCGATCCACTCTTCAGATCTAACATGGCTGCTGCTACTATTCAGTTCGTTAAGGCCAGACAGATCTTCGATTCCCGCGGTAACCCTACCGTCGAGGTCAGTCACTTTCCGTCCACTTCGCGATCTGTCGCTACTTTGAACTCCTTTGTTTTATATAACCGTAATAGAATCAATTCGATCGTTTGAAAAACGATCCGGTTTGTTTAGTTAAGGTTTTGAGTTCCGATTTTATGTTATTTACTTAAAAAAATTGTTTGTTTAAACTGAAATAGGATTTTTCAATGCTGATTGTATGTGGTTGGATTTGTAGGTTGATATTGAGCTCTCTAATGGAATCAAGGCTAGAGCTGCGGTGCCTAGTGGTGCATCAACTGGTATGGATTTATGATTGTATTGTTATTATGGAGATATGCCAGAAAGGTGATTTGAGTTGAGTGGAGTTAATGATGGTATATTGTTTTTAGGGATTTACGAGGCTCTTGAATTAAGGGATGGAGGAAAAGACTACCTTGGAAAGGGTGTGTCGAAGGTGAGTGTGTTTGATCTATGTTTTGTGTTTGATGATTGTGTGGGTGAGTTTTGTTTGATGGAATTGGTTGTTTGTTGTGTATCTCAGGCTGTTGATAACGTGAACTCCATCATCGGACCTGCTTTGATTGGCAAGGTGAGTATAATCATATCTGTTTTGATGTTGCTATAAGTAATAGGTTTATGTGTTTACCCTTCATTGCGGATATGGTTTAAACTGGTAGTTTTGTTAACAGGACCCAACTGACCAGACCGGCATCGACAACTTCATGGTGCAGCAACTTGATGGAACTGTGAATGAGTGGGGTTGGTGCAAACAGAAGGTAGGATGGCATAGTGATATTGTCTGGCTTGTTTGCATACTTTGTTCTCAAACCACTGTGAAGCTGGAATGGCAAACGAAAAGCTGTGACACTGATAAAGTGTTGATGTGCATTTTTCAGCTTGGTGCAAACGCTATTCTAGCTGTCTCACTTGCTGTATGCAAGGCTGGAGCCAACACATTGAACATTCCTCTTTACAAGGTAATATTCTTGCTCATGTACAACCATTGCAGTATAGAATTTCCATGCATTGAGTGATTCCCCTGTTACTGCGCGAAACCTCCCCTGTAAAATTAAAAATATTTGGGGATGACCATGTAGGCCATATTATTGACTGAATAAAGGTCATATAGTTCCACTTCCACATCTGGAGTCTACTATCTTAGTCTGAAATTTAAATCTACTACCTGATGGTGTTTGCAGCATATTGCAAACCTTGCTGGCAACAAGAATTTGGTGCTGCCTGTTCCTGCTTTCAATGTCATCAATGGAGGGTCTCATGCTGGAAACAAGCTTGCAATGCAGGTCAGCATTTTTTCCCTGCTTATGCAACTGCCTAAACTCGAATCTACTTGCAATTTGACTCTAACCAGTGCATGTCTGCAGGAGTTCATGATTCTCCCTGTTGGAGCTTCATCATTCAAAGAAGCCATGAAGATGGGAGTAGAAGTTTACCACAATTTGAAGGTAGATATAAGCTTGAGAATAAATTGACGTACAACTTTAGTCATCTTCATGTGCAGCTCTCTGAAATATTGTAGCGATTCGTGTAACTCATGAGGCAGACATATAAGTCTTACATTCCATTTGTATACCATAGTTATTGTGTTTGTCCTACATTATGTATTTATATTTTTCTAATGGTGTATACTCTGTGAATGTAGAGCGTCATTAAGAAGAAGTACGGTCAAGATGCAACCAACGTTGGTGATGAGGGTGGTTTTGCTCCCAATATCCAGGTCAGAAACTTCGTCTCAAAATACAGTCATTGAACCCTTTGATCATTTGATTAATGATGGCAAAGCTTTTAACACTGCTTGTATGTATGACTTTCAGGAGAACAAGGAGGGTCTTGAGTTACTCAAAACAGCCATTGCTAAAGCTGGGTACACTAAAGAAGTAGGTCTACTCTTATCCGGTATACTGTTGAAAACCTGGTGTATTCGTTATTCAGTAGGTCTAAAATTCATTGGACACAACCAGGTTGTTATTGGAATGGATGTTGCGGCATCTGAGTTTTACGGTTCAGACAAGACCTATGATTTAAACTTCAAGGAAGAGGTAATCATTTATGTGACATTTCTTTCAGTATTCAACGAAAATTAATACAGCCTATTGTCATTTTTTATGATTTATGATTGCGGATTTTGTATGTTACATTTCAGAGCAATGATGGCTCTCAGAAAATCTCTGGTGATGCTTTGAAAGAGCTTTACAAGTCTTTCGCAACTGAATATCCTATTGTGTCCATTGAAGACCCCTTTGACCAAGATGACTGGGAACATTATGCTAAAATGACTGCTGAGATCGGTGACAAAGTCCAGATTGTAGGGGATGACTTGCTGGTCACCAACCCTAAGGTCTCTTGAGAAAGTCTCATTATTGTATTGTTTCTATTTTTCTTCTTTTCCATGTTGATGTTTGTCTGACAATGCTCTCATTTCTACAGAGAGTTGAGAAAGCTATCAATGAGAAGACTTGCAATGCCCTTCTCTTGAAGGTAAATTGATTTTTATGTCTGTCTATCTGACTCAGTTGCTGGACCATGATTTGTATTTTCTTTTAGGGTGGTTAAGGTTTTCCACATCTGGTTATGTGTAATTCATATCAGGTAAACCAAATTGGATCAGTGACTGAAAGTATTGAAGCTGTGAAGATGTCTAAAAGGGCAGGATGGGGTGTTATGGCAAGCCACAGAAGGTTTAGATCTTTTCTTTTGTGAATTCATCTGACTGTAAAGTAGTTAATTATATCTAGTTGTTTAGACGAATTGACATCTCAATTGTTTTTGTTATTCTTCAGTGGAGAGACAGAGGACACCTTCATTGCTGATCTTTCTGTTGGCCTAGCGACTGTAAGTTGCTGAGCTAGTTAAACTAATTTGGTTATCGCAGATTAATTTTGATTTGATTTCCTTTCTCATGCTTCACCGTCTTTCCTTGTATCAGGGACAAATCAAGACCGGAGCTCCATGCAGGTCTGAGAGGCTGGCAAAATACAACCAGCTTCTCCGTATTGAAGAAGAGCTGGGGTCGGAAGCAGTCTACGCTGGCGTCAACTTCCGCAAGCCAGTTGAACCTTATTAGAGACTTGGAGCATCTGCAGAATCACATGCATACCTATGCTTTGTGCCGAGCTTTTTTATGTTTCTCTTCATAACTTGGTACCTAGTTTGTTTCTTTGAATAATTGTAGTGGTGAGAGTAACTGAATACACCCCACCCGGATAGGCGCTTGACCACTCGTGTTTAATGAAGAAGAGTACTTTTTGAATAAAAGCTTCGGCTGGCAAGTGCATGGACAATGATTTTGATCTTGTCCATAATTTATAAAAATGTTAAATATTTTTCTTCAATTTTTAATGTTAATTTTTAATTTTAGTTTAGTGGATCGAATCGGACTCGTTATTTATAATTTTAATGACATATTTAAATTAATAAGGGAGGAAGGGTAGTGTGAAATTCATTTTGATTATTCATCTGTTTTTTTTTTGTTTTTTTATAAATCTCTATATATAACATCATCAACCATTATCCACCACCTATTTGTCCTCACTAATTCTTTTATTTTACTCACTAAAGATTTCATTGCAATAAGATTTTGACAAAAATGCCCCTCTATACCTTATTTATTTACACTATATGTCATCCATCACTATTCATCCATATTTGACTGTATTTGAGATTTCAAAAAAAAATTATAACATTATGAATTTTTAAAAAAATTATAAAATTTAAGATTTGAAATTTTGAAAATTAAAAATTATAAATAGAGCGAAAAAGTTGTAAAACTTAATTAAATCGAATGAAGACACCGAAAAAATTTTCATCGAAACGACGGGAGTGCAATATAATATTGACTCGAGCAAAGATGGACCAACTTCTTTATGAATCCAACGGCTATAAGTCCGTGTAAGATATATATACACATACGATACGTATCGTCAAGTAGAAACTCAATCTCTCTCACCAACTACGACTCCGGCGATCGACGCGGACCGATCGACGCCGGAAGCTTCATAACCGTGTAGACAGTAAGTATGGCGATTTCACTTTTAAGTTATTATGAATTTCGTTCCCAATTTGGCAATCGTATTTCAAAATCTAGGGTTTTGGAGTAATGGATTTTTTTAATCACAGATGGCAGAACTCATTGATTGATCGCGGCGCCATAATTGAATGTGAATCAAGAATAGGAAATGTGATTACTTTCTCGGAGATTTGAGTTGCCAGGTACGAATCTAGTTGTTAGGGTTTTTTGTTTTTAGTACGTGTTGTTGTTGTATTTTCATTTGTTTGTAAAGTTAATTTTCAGAAATTGTATTCAGGGGATCGTTGTGGGTTTGGTTTCTTAGTTCTTTAAATTTTGCATCACCGAATTTTCCCAATTTTGAGTTTTTTTTACTCTCTGTATGGGCATTAGAAATGTTCATGAATACTACTAAGTGTGACTAACATTTAATGTTGTTTGGTTTGGCCCACCCCTTCTGTGCTTTGAGTACATCCCTTAATATGCGGATGCTTAAGCGTTTGGTGTCTCCTTATATGTCAATAGCATGTAGTTTTTTATTCCAAAGAATTCCTTATACAGTAAGGGGAGTATTAATGACAGAGGGATTCATGGCCTGGTCATCCAAGATATGTATCGATATGAATGGGTTTTCTTTCTTGGTTTCAGATGCTCGAATTTCCATTCTGTACTGTTGTCTACATCAATGTGAATGTCCATATGCTTACTTGATATGTATTAGAGGTGAGTTGCATAATATCTGCAATTTAAAGGCTTTTAAGGAAGTTTCTCTGTGAATGTGTTTGGGTAACAAAAGGGCCTCTCGTTATCAATTGTTTAGACTGCATACATTAGTTATTTTTCGTAGAGTAGATACCCTTGACCATTTGTGGAGCACATTTATATTTAAATAAAATTGCTTTGTGAAGGGATGTGGGCTCTAACAACATTCAAGGTGGTGGTATACCGAAGAGATTTGTCCTTCGTGTAACTGTAACTCAGATTTTTAAGATACTCTGTCATCTTTTAATTATAACGAGTTGGTGATAGAGTTTATAAATGATGACTCAGTGTGGTATCCCTTTAATTGCACTCAAGTCCGTAGATTTTTCTTTTTCGATAATATTCCATTTATTCTTGAATATCTGTAAGCTGGCTGTTTTGTTACAGAAACTTGACCCATCACTGACCTCTATGCTGAGTATCTATTAGGCATATTTTTTCTAGGGGTGCAAGCTGAAAAACAGACAGGTCTGACAATCTTCGGATTCCTTATTTAGTTCCGTTTTAAAGTTTATGAATGACTTGTTGTTTGTGTGATTCTTATTACACGCTCACATCCTCAATGCAGAGGCCTCATCGTGTGTAAGGCTGCGTTTAAGTTCTTATTTCGACAGCAACTGGTTTTATCAAATTTACAGCATTGAGGGGTTCATTGTACTGGCAATTTTATCATTTAATCCAATAAAATAAAGTTATCACAGCAGGGGGATATGATTGCAAGTAGGTTGGATGGAGGGGCTTTTAGGTAGAGGTGTTATGTTTTTCTTCATTCTTCAGTTTACCTATTAAACATTCTTATTGCTGCTTTATCTACTTCACATGCTGATTGTTGGTTTGATTTACGGGGCCCTTATTTACTGTCTTATGCTTTACAGGAGATGTACTGCATTTATCAAATTCCTCTTTTGATTTAGAGTTGATGTTGAATTATTTTCTGCATTGTTGTGATGCTTGTTATAGCAAAATGAACAGTCTGATGTGAAGTCTACAATTCCTCTTTTTTTATCAATGATCATATTAAGTTGCTTTAACTTAGAAGAACTTTAATCCTGACTGGTGATTAGCAAGTATTTGTTGAAGTAGAATGTTGCTGTGAAACATTCTATTGATAGAAATGATGGCTCCATTACTACAAGTCTACAGGTCTACAACCTTGATTTACTTACAGTATCTCGGGTTTATAATTTCAGTCTTTTTTTATTTAGAGTAAATTAGTTTTAAACAATCTTTATACGCAAAATTTAGACATTAACATCCCTTATTTAAACATTTGGATTTAAACCCTTCCTATTCGTCATTTTTTAAAAGTTGTCACCTCCAAACAAATGCCAACTCTAAAAAAATCCTAAAATATCAAAAAAAAACTTTAAAAATTTAAAACTTTGTAAAACCGATAAGCGAAATGCAAATCTTTAGTAACACTTTTGATAAAAAAATTATGCATTTTTTTTTTGTATAAATTTAATTTTATATTTTAAATATTTACAAAAATGTAGCACAAACTTTTATCAAAAATATAAACAAAATTTTTAATAGTTTGTCATTGTGATTATATACGTCTTTAACCCCTCCCTACTCATATATTCATTTTCAATTTGACCCACAAAGTTTTTAAAATTACGATTACAGGGTCAATTGCCGTTAATTATGACGGAGGGTGTCGTAATGATAACGGTGAAAATGTGAAGGTGTGAAAAATAAACGGAATTGTGTCATCTGAAAAAAGTGCTACAGATACGAATCTTTTTCTATAATTAACTCTAATCTTTATAATTTATATTCCAATGCTTTCTCTACTGTTGCATCTTTGGCCTGCTTTGCCTTATCAGCAGTGTAATATTTAGTCTCTCTTGCCTTATCAACCGCGTAGTCATAGTACTCCCCAGCTTTCTCCACAGTAGCATCGTTGGCCTGTTTCGCCTTATCAGCTGGGTAGTCCGTCTGTTCCGCCTTCCCCAACTTTCTCCGCCGTCGCATCCTCTGCTCCTTTCGCCTTGCCAGCAGTGTAATCCTTAGTCTCCCTCACTATATTCAAGGCAGAATCCTTAGTCCGAGCCGTATAATCCTTATACTCACCCATCTTCGCCGCAGCTTCCCTCGCCTTCTGAGCTGCATACCCATTACCCTTCATACCCCAGTCAAAACAGGCTGAGATCATTCAAATTTCAATTCAAGTATTCAAATTTTAAGCGACTTGGGATGCAAGTTACATAACAATGTTTTAGTAGTTGAAGTAATAAAATGACGTAAGTTTTAACTAAAATCGTTGTTATGAAAACTAAGTTCTTTTCATAGTGAATGTATTTCTTATAACTAAAAGTTACAATTATAAATGAAAATAAATAGATTACCTAGTCATTTCGTAACAAAAATCCATCCGCCAAATGCGAAACGAATTAATTTTTGTCACAAGATAGAAAAAGCCGTCGGGGCTCCATTCACTGTGACATAAACGATGAGGTTATGAACTTGCATTAACTCGTCTGGGTTGTTCTCATGAATCTGAATCCATTATTCAAAAAGTACGCTAACTTGAACCTGAAACAATCAATTTTTATAATTTTTATTTCGGTCTTGTTTTGTACCACTGAAATTTTAAAATCTTAATAGTTATTCATTTGTGTACATGTCCTAGTGTTTACGTATGGATAATACTTAGTAAGAACAAATACATTTGTCCGAAAAAAAACAAGTCTTCCCCATGTTGTATGTAATGACTCTTTATTTCAGCAAGAACTTCTTAAACCAGTGGTATGAGTCTTTAGGGTATCTCTTAAGGCCATTTCCAAAATCAACAAACACAATTCCAAATCTCTTTGTGTAGCCAGAACTCCATTGGAAGTTGTCTATGGCTGCCCATGCAAAGTATCCTTTCACTTTCACCCCATCTCTACAACAAAAGCAAAAAAAGTATAACCCTTCATCTGAAATGACTTAGTTTCGAGACATTGGCATTGGTTTAACAAAAGAAAATAGTCACTGTCCTAAGGGCTATTCGGTATCAACGAAACTTCTAGTTCAGCTTACTTGATTGCTTGCAGGATGTGAATGAAGTGTTGGTAATGGTACTGAATCCGCATCGGGTCTTTAAGGGCCTCAGTTAGTGATAAGCTGGAATTGGAGTACTCATCCCAACCTGTGGAAAAAAGTTGGCATACAAATTGCAGTAAGTAAACCTTATGTTTTCGTCAGTTTTTCTTCATTAAAGCCGTGATTATATATGCACCATTTTCTGTGATATAGATCATCGGGTCATTGTATTTCTCCTTCGTGTAGATCAAAATATTGTGGATGCCTTTCGGGTAAACATGTAACCAACTCGAAGCGGCCTGTTGAATCAAGTTAAACATATGGAACAATTTTCCTAGTAAACTCTGACAGAGTATAAGTATAACAGTATGAGCAAAATATTGTCAAACCTGCGGACCGATGAGTTTCCCATCTTTTTCGGCTGACCATATAAGTCCATATCGAGAAGAAAAGTGTCAGTAATTGAAAATCTTACTAAAAGATTACCTTGGAAAATAAAAAAAATTCAAAAGTTAATTATAATTTTACCTACAAGCTTGACTTGAACATCGGTTTCATAACTGACATTAACAGTTGCGGCATAAGGCACATTAACAGCATAGTATGCTGTGTAATAATTTACTCCGACAAAGTCATATGATCCTTTCAGCATTTGGGCTTCTTGTTCAGTAAAGTTTGGGAGTCGATGTCCAACCAGTTTCTGCATTGTCGATGGATATGTTCCATATGTCGTTGGTCCCATGAACCTGAAGGAAAAAAGTCACAATACGGTCTATCTTCTATATATGTTTTATAACCATAACTCAGAAAAATATTTCACTTACCAACCGTACATGAAATCCAACTCCCTTTCAGCTGCATTTTTGTCTATCTCAATGTCCGAATATGGAACCATCCAATGGACTACATGAGATATTCCAATTATTCCTTTTTGCGACGCCTATCCAAAAGAACACGTCGTTGCATATAAGCAAAGTTGATGCAATTTGGTAATTAGTAAATGAAAAATTTGTGCCTTGTATACCTGATACTTTTCTTTGTATACTTTGACAGAGGCTCCATGAGCAAGAAGTAAATGGTGTGCAACGATGTAAGGCTCCGTGGCAGAGTTTCCAGCGACACAATAACTAGCAATGTAACGAGAACATCTTCCGGGCGCATTAGTTCCCAATGAATAGCCACTGACACTGTAAGACCACGGTTCGTTCATTGTTACCCAATGCTTCACTCTATCCCCAAATTGCTTGTAACATAATTCTGCGAAATCTGTGAAGTCTCCCCTGTTGCATAAACCATGCTAGATTGTTTAATATTTGGACATAGAAGAATTTAACAGCACTGAAATGATTAAAAGTATCAAGAGACTATGAGGGTTGAGCTCTACATTGCATCAAAATTAATGTCGTCGAATATAAAGCGTGTTGTAGCATATTCCAGTTCTCACCCTTATTCAACTCAAAAAGTCAAGTCTTATAAGTTGTTGTGGTGGGAGCATTTATATACCGGACACTTTCTTCATTTGTTAGCAATGCAGGACAATTACTCAAGTGTGCATCTCTCAGCAACAACCATACACTTGATCTACATTGATTTCTAGTAAAATACTTACACGACGCTAGGACTTAAGAATCCACCATACTCTTCTTCAAGTGCTTGAGGAAGATCCCAGTGAAAAATTGTCACGAAAGGTACCAAACCTGTCCGAACCAAAATTTTAATTAAAGAAGCAATTACTGCAGTTGGGCAGGATTCATATTAAGTATAACATAGTACCATGTGCGAGGATTTCGTCGATTAAGTTGTTGTAGAAGTCAATCCCAGGTTGGTTCACTCCCTTGCTCAGTTTGCCTCCTAGAATAAGAAACTCAATGTGATAAATGTCTGTAACTCATTCATTTCACACATTGTAATGTACAATAATGTAATATGAAGTAGCAGTTTTTCTTTACCTGGTAATAACCGGGACCATGAAATCGAAAATCTGAAAGCATCTGATCCCATATCCTTCATCAGTTTGATGTCTTCCTGCTATAAATTTCACATCATGTACTCCTTCGTCAGTTATATAATCTCAAACGAGTAAGTAACACTTAACGGTATACGCAAAGTGCAAACCTTGTATCTGTGGTAAAAATCACAAGCCACATCTCCATTGCTGCCATCTGAGATCCTATCTGTTTGAAATAAAAATAACTGACTGTGTGTTGTGAACAAAAACATATGGGGATAATGTGAGACATTAAATGTATACAAAAACCTGAACAATTGTGAGTGAACACATCCCATACGCTTGGTTTTCTGCCACCTTCATTTGCAGCTCCTTCGTTCTTTTGTGTTTTATTTATGAAAACCGAAAAAGAGAGATATGTATCAGTTAAAACTTTATGTCGAAATAAATATCAGTACAGAATTGAAGACTGATGAGAGATGATATAAATTGAAATCCAGACTTCATCATTGAAAATGAAATACACTTTATTACAGAAAGCGAGACATAATTCTTACATAACCAAAAGAACGATATCAAAGATGAGAAGAGAACCTGATAGGCTGCTGATCCAGCTCCAAAAACAAAATCAACCGGGAAACTAGACCGGTTGAAAGATGTTAATACCGGCATGACGGGTTCAACGTCATCAGCTTCTTCGAGAATTGCAGGCTTTACCGTATTCAAAATGAATGCAAATATAATCACACAAAGCAAAAGAAACACCTTAAGCTCCATGGTTATCAACAACTCCTTTTGCAATAGTTCCTTAAAACTACAGCCTGTTCTTCATTTATATATACACACAAGTATGTCTGAAATAAACAATGTTTTTCACTTTTAATGCATTTGAACTTAACCTAACATGTTTGAAAATATAGGTTTGCATACAAGTTCAAATTTCCAACTCATGGCAAACTTATAAAGTGATCAACTAATGTTTTATGTCTTTAGTCTATGCACGAAACCCTGTCGAAAGCATAGTAGTATATGTGTAGTTACCATATACCAATCAGTCGACGATAGCTATGGAGTACGTAGTTTACAGAAGATGTGGATTTATGCATGGTTTGTATTACCTATACAAGCTGAAGTGTTTAAATGAACAATGATTTATTCAAACACTATCTACCAAGGGTGGTGACCTGGTTGATTTTTCATTCAATGTTTTGAGTTAACTTATGGTTTTCAATAAACAGAAGATTTAAGTTTTTTTTTTTTTACTAGTTGAACAACATTGCTACGTGGGTATTCCGTATTTGCATGTTTTTTTATTTTATTTTAACTTCAATTTACACAGTTAACAAATTGAGCAAATTGTATTGAAAATTGAAATATTCGGATAGATAAACAAAATTGTATTGACATCAATGTGATTATGTGAGCAGTTTTTTACAACTTACAGCAAATGCCACAGGTATGGAAAACAAGGCAATCAGCTCCATCGCTGGTCATAATATATTTGGCCGGCCGGTGCAACTTAGTTAAGTCAGCTCTACCATATCACACTTTGTTCTTTGATTTCAGAACCATTCCTTAACCGTAGTGAAAACATTCTGAGGATGTTCTGATTAGTGCTCAGAGTTGCACTATCCTGCGGTTATTCAAATTAGTATGAGTTTAAGAGAGAGAAAAAAAACTGGAATTAAGATTTCCAAAGGGAGCTAACAAGTGCACTGTTTTTGTGATGTAAATGGACCTCAAGAATTTTCCTTTTTTGTCGGGTATGTGAAAAATTACCTCAGGAAAATTTTGAAGGTCATCATAAATTGCTGCCTTGACTGCCAAGACTTCCACCATAACCGCCACTGTAATTTCTTCTATCAGAAAAATCTCCGCTCCTACCACCTCCATTTGCAGATGAAAACCTTCCACCACCAAATCGACACCACGGTTATAACCACCGCCCCCAAATCTACCTCTTCTGGTATCACGCTCTTGCAACGGCGGCAACACTTCCAGCACTACTAAGCTCATTTTCTTGACCTAGAAGCATAATAAGGAGTGATTATGTTTATTAACAAACACTAAATATATACCAAGAAGAAGAATCGTGACTCGTGAGAGTTGATGTAAAATGAAATCGTTGGACCACCAACCTGCAAGAAACAGGTCTAGTAGATCTTCAGTGGGCACGTCAAACACTGCACCTGCATTATCAGCTGTCAGAGTAAGACCTGTTATCAACTCAAACTTTTCTTCCGGCAAAAACCTTCTCAAGGCACTGAAGGCAAAACTGAAGAATGGAAAAGACAAACTAGATAAAATCACCTTGGAGTATAGATTGGCCTTCCTGTTTGAAGTAATACCGTCACATAATTTTCCATAGACGATAACAGCGACCTACTTTTTTTTAATCTCCGAATAACCCTACAGCATACGGTAAATTCATTCAGAACTGCACGGTATATGTGAAAATTCCACGATAAAAATCTTACTGCAGTCTTGGCAAGAGCTTTGGCAAGTAATTCAACAGCTGATAGTTCAGAGGTGTTCAATAATGCTTGTGCAGCATCTATGAATACAGGAATGACACTGTAGAAATGGTTGGCGCGTTAAAACAGCAGCGTATTCCTGGAGCATGCATCAGACACACAAGGATAGTATACCTGTTGGAGACTTGACTAATAGTTTATGCAGCTTTCGTCCCGAAAGCTTTGGCAACATCGGCTGGTTGAGGAGCAGCTAAAAGTTCAAATTTCACCCCGGATTCTCAACCGTCCAGGGACCAGGATCATATAGCATTACAGCAACACCAGTATTGCCTGGAAACGTGATAGATTGAGATTTGATTAAGAAGCATACATCCCTTCACCCAGTTGAGTAGAGTGGCACTGAAAAGAAGTGTTTGCACTTTACTTGGATCGTCAACCTTGCCTGCATTTTATAAAGATTTCAGAGTAACACAAGCTCCTCATTTCAACAGCTTATTCCTAAGTCAAATGTAAAAATAATGAACTTGTTTACCTTGAATAAATTCAACATGTTTTCATCGAAACCCATTTTAATCATTTCAGAGAACCGAAATCGATGTTTCCTCTCTCCAAAGATCCTATACCAAGCTTAGTACAAATATCAGCCACATATCCTGAATTTGTAGAGAAAAAGTTGCATTTCACTGTTTTCTACGGCATGTACCTTTATACGGCCAGGTGTCCCAACAACTATATCAACACCCTTCTTAAGCTTAAATTCTTGAGAATGATAAGAGGCACACAGCAAGAAGCCAGACCTAATGCTCCGCCATATACTTCAAACTCAGAGTGGACCTACAGACCAAAAACAAAGAAAATATAACAGAAAGTTACAAACTATGTTTTGCTTCAAAAATAAATTCGCAAAACATCTATCACAGCTCTTTTGAGGTACCTGCTTCGCCAGTTCTCGAGTAGGCAAAAGCACTACGACGCTAGGGGGCCTTCCATACCCTGTCCTTCTAGTTGACTCCAATGGTCACTGAGACACTGACTCTAATATCTGCAATACAAACGCCAACGTTTTACCCTAAATCCGTAACTGGCCGGTCAAAAACACAACTTGATATCACAACGGAGATTCACAATATTCCATACTGCATACCTGACCTGCAGTCCTGGCTCTTCCAACCAAATTATCATCCCCATTGAAAATAGTATCAAAAGTCATCCATTGAATCGGAAACAACGCCTCAATCCCCTTACTCTTCAACATATCACTAACATGCTTAGAAATTCTAAAATGCTCAACCAAATTAGGGTTATTTTCAACCACTTCAACCTTCACTTTTTTCAACACTCCTCCATCCGCATCGACGCTAGCCTCTCCATCTTCAGACACCTTCTTCTTCCTCTCTTCATTCTTATCCTCATATTCAGAGTCGGTAAAGTCGGAATCTTTCTTCCTGGATTACACTTCTTACTCTTCCTCTCGGCAGTCAAATTATCGGATTCAGAGCCGGAGAAGCTCGTTCTCTTCTTCTTCTTCTTGTAGTCGTCGGATTGGGGAAGTTGAGACCTTTTTGCGATGTCCATCTTCTGGTCGACGATAGGTACCGACGGCATTACTGTAGCGTACACATATGTGTGTAAATGGATGTGTTGTGTCGAATTGAGTCGATAGCAGAGAGAGGTGTTTGCAGGAGCTGGTGGTGTGATTTGATGACGTCAGCTGATCTAGGGTTTCTTTGTGGTGGAGCTGTTCCAATTGTAACCGTTCAGTTAGTGTTTGAACTTTGAAGCGTAAAACGACCCG
This sequence comes from Echeveria elegans, assembly GCA_035048345.1. Lineage (NCBI taxonomy): Eukaryota > Viridiplantae > Streptophyta > Magnoliopsida > Saxifragales > Crassulaceae > Echeveria > Echeveria elegans. Next base: position 200,514 of record JAWWMW010001719.1, on the reverse strand, counting down.
ACCCGGATAATCTTCCACCCGTTTAGAATAGTTTATAGCGATAAAAAATAAGAATAAAATTAAATTATAATAATGAAAAATATGAATAAAAATAAGTATAAACCAGAATAAGGAAAAATAAGAATATGACAAAAAAATGAAAATATTCATTTAAATTCGACCCGCACGACACCAAAAATTGGTCGATCGAGTCCGCCATATTTGACCCATTCGATTGCGCATCCGTAACGACGCATCCTCATCAGAACGATGGACGGTACATTTGTTTTTAATAATAATAATAAGACTTCAATTTCCGTTTCCGTAAGAATTCAACTTATTAGAATTCTAAAAATTTAATGTTTGATGTGTAATTTTGACATTCTATAAGATGAATTCTCATCAAAATCGGACTCTCTATAATAAAAATCAAAATGATATCATTTACAATTTTCATACATGAGTTTATTTTATTTGTAATTATCGCTTTAAGTTATAAGAAATTCATTCATTTTCATAAATTATAAAAGGTTGCTCACGAATAGATTTTTTTATTACAATTTTCCAAACAGGAAATTAATGTATACATAAAAGTACACAGCACGCGACTATCGTCTGGAATACAATATCCATGATTGATTTATAACAAATGGATAAGGGATCATCGATCCTGAATCGCTAGTCATGACCAAACTAGATACAATAAAATAAACAACCTCTCACTTGCAGGCGAGGAGAGAAATAATCCTCTCACTCGCAAGCGAGGAGAGACATAAAACATCTCACTCGCAGGCGAGGAGAGAAATAAAATATCTCACTCGTAGACGATGAGAGAAAATATAACTGGATTCCACAAACATTGTGGAACAGTAACCAGTTAGTTCAAATTTGCAAACTCGAACACTGTATCTAAATACATACTCACACTTGTAACATACTAAATAATGACTTTTCCGTCTTCAACAACAACATTCATGGTTAACACCTTGTGAGTGATGACTGTGATTCTCTTGTGAGTTCCTGATGCCTTAGACGACTGAAATCTTGATTGTTAATTCTGCAACATTACCAGTCTCTCATCCATGAACCTTTGAGAAAGTCGTTGCCTCTGTATCTCATTTCCGAACACATAATCCATCGATCCATGAACAAGATACAAAGCCGAAGAAGAGAAAACGTCCCACAAATTAGCATGATAAAGGCCAAAAGCTTCTCAACTTGATTCACGCCACCCTCCAGCGTCCCGGACGCAACAATTTGTAATTGAAAACCCAAAATCCCTAAATTCAAAACTCATCCCCAAATCCCGAATGAATTCAAAACATCTTTCGTAAATCGATTCAAAAACATCCCCAAATCCGGAATCAAGGCCGGAAATTCAGATGTTTTGAAAGATAGACGGATCTCAACCGTGCAGGTGAACCAAAACCGGACAAAATTGACGGGAGTTAGGCGATTACAAGAGTAGAAGCCCGGCCGAAAAGTGGGTGGTTGCGATGGGGTGAGAGTGTTTAACATCATATAAAAAAATAGATATTTATTACATGTTGCAAACTTTATCCAACAGCATAAACAATGTAATTTTGCTTCTTCCTTTTTCTGTTTATTCAATTTAGATTACAGCTGATTAGCTGCTGGTAATGCATGCCCTTTCAGAAAACTTCTAAAGAGCACAAGAGATCTCTCTGGTTGTGAAAATGGTGCTTCATGTGAAGCCCCTCTTATCGTCGCAAAAGATAAGATATCACCATAAACTTGTGTCCATCCAGCAACCTAATAGTAGAGACACGAAATGTGTGTACATTTAGCTACTGAAACTTGTATATGTTTCGTACGGGTAATTTTAATACTAACCTGTCTTCCTTCGAACCAAACTCTGTAACTTACTGTAGTATTCATTCCCAGCTCCTTCCCTAATCCGTCGACTAGCGTTCGAGTTCCCGTTAAGGGAATCACCGAGTCCTGATCTCCACTGTTGAATTTTTCAATATGAGTTAGATTTTTGAAAGAGATGTTTGCTAGCGGGGGTATATTGAGAAATCAGAAATGTACCTGTACACAAAAACTTTAATGCCAGACTTGATGAGATTCTTCAGAATGGGAATCATTGGTAATTCCAGATCCCTTTTTGCGTACTTCAGGACACTGTCGCGACATGGAAAACCGTGTGATTTAGCGATTATGTTGTTTTCGTATAAGGTAACATTGGTCAGATTTTATGTTCTAGAAGAAAAAAAAAAGTTCATCATAGAAACGTTACATACTCGCTACAAACTGACCAAGACGCGACTCCTTTGAGTTCGGCATGGATGGCTTTCTGAACATCTGCACGGTTCAGGTATTTTACTGTTTCATCTTCAACGCATACGTCTATCTTATGCGTATCGTGCTGTCAGATATATCATCATACACACAAAAATCAGTTTGTCATTTCAATGCCATTTTTCAAAACAAAAAAAAATCTTGGGAGGAAAAAAAATTAAAAGGTATCATTTCTTACCATCCGATTGAGAACCTGAGACTGTGAAACTATGGTTGACAAACATATATCCGAAGTGACATCATATGAGTTCACAAATCTACTGACTTCTGAAATTACTTTCCGATGTACTCCAAAGCAAATCGAGCTAAGTGCACCAGCTCCAATCTGTCGACGCATTTGTGAAAAATTGCAAACCTTAGTAAAATCTGAAAATGTGGCATCAGATATCAAACCATGTGACCAAAGGTATTCTGCTCTTGAGTTAAAATCTGTGTTAAAATCCAGCAATGGATTTCCAAGCTGAAACAAATTTATAAAAATAAAAAAAAAAAACCATCAGTTAGGATATACTTCTTCTTTTTCCGCACGTAGCTTCGAGTAAATTTTTATGCTTACAGCAATCCCTTTGAGGTTTATGCTCATATTTGAGTTTACTATAAGCTGAGCTAGCTCCGGAATGTAATGTCCTCCGTAGCTCTCACCGGCGATAAAAAATTCTCTACCTTTGTACTGTGGGTACATAGCGAACCAACGGTTTAAGAAAACCAGATTGTCCTTGGCTGAAGAAGATTTTTCAACCCAAAAAAAAAAAAGTTTTAGCTCTGAATGGCTGAAATTTTATTTATGTTCAGATAGTGAAAATCTAACCTGTAATTTCGTCATTCACTGTAGTGTAGAAAGATTCATCAGTGGAATAAGAAAATCCGACTCCCGCCGGGGACTCCAGGTATATAACATTTGCTTCTGTTATGTACACAAATATCTTTTCAGTAAGTCTGTTATGTTCTTTTCTTCGCCGTATGTTTCAGTAAGTCTGTTATGTTCTTTTCTTCGCCGTATGTTCTTAAAATTTACCTCTATTCCAACTGTAGTCGTTCTTAAGTAGAATACCTCCGCTCGGTTTATAAGGACCATGCTCGCAAAATAGTCCAGCTCCTATGGAAGAACATCCCGGTCCTGTATGGAATTGCAAAATGTTTTTTTGTCTAATGCCCGAAAAAGTATAATGCACAACATGATATTGTAAGTGACAGAACGTCCTTGCTAATGACGTCTTTAAGACTCAGCCTGTTGCGATGGATACACAACAAGAAAAGAATGTGCGGACAAGAAAATGAAGAAGAGTATACCTCCATTGAGCCAAAGGACGAGCGGTTTGGAAGCCGGATCAGTTTCAGCCTCAACAAAGTAATAAAATAGAGATCTGTGTTTCTTATGGTCTATTGTAATATACCCTGCAAATTGCTGGAAGCTCACCGCTGGTTGGCCAGGCAAATTCGATATATTATGGGAAGCATGATGCGGATGCATCGACTCTACTGTCAAACATATGTATAGAAAGAATGCCACCGAAATCCATTGCAGAGAAATTTTCTTCATGACTTAGAGAAGAGAGAACCTGCGAAGGAAGTCACGAAGCGATAAGGTAAGAAAATGTACAAATCCCTGTCAATGTGAGTCATAACTCATAAGCATTCGCATATGTGCATTTTATCGTGTCGTAAAAATCATGCCTTTTCGTTTGGAGCTTTGTTGGAATAGGCCCTCCTGCTTTCACATACACACTTTGGTGGTCCTTTACTCAACGTCTGAAAGCTCGGACACCACTTTTTCTTCCTGTGAAAAATGTTTGGAATTTTTTGTCATGTTTTCTTGAGTACATGAATTATGATCGGACAAAACACGACAGTTCATAGCACGAGCTTTTTGCAGTTCGAAAAATTATCATTTTGTAAAATTTTAAATTAATGGACAGGACATTCTCTCCTGACTCAAAGCGAAGATGCATACATGGCGATTCGAATCCAAATTCTCCTAGTGCAATTACCAAAAGTGTAAACGTTAAACCACAACCCTTCTGCATCATTTTGCATTTCAAGGACAGTAAAACAGTAATACATGGTAGGATTAGCATGTGAACATGCCCTACTCCATCAAAAGATAAACACATCAAATATTGATGGTATTGCTGCTTTTCTATTTTGTCGTTGCGAACCCGTGACCATCCTGACCAGTTGCTTTGTTTAGAATATTCAAACTTTAGATCGATGAATATGTTGTAATAATTTCTTCTCTTTGATAAAAAAACACATCCTAATATTTTTTTTTTGAATTTTCCGCATTCATTTTACCTTATAAATTACCATAGCCTCGAATTCTAGTTACTTTTTGAATGATCTTTCCGCTCAATCTCAACGCGAATACTTACATTGCACACGCATAATCAATTTATTCCCTAGACGAAAAAATTCGGTAGCGTAAATATTTACCAGAACACAAAATGCTAATTTTTTGCTCGAGCATCGTATAAAAGGAATTACCCCGGTGATAGCTACACCTCCGCTCCTTGCCGCAGGCCGGAGCTTGGAGGAAGATGGAATTCCCCGATTCAGATGGAACACAAGTATGATAAGAAACGTGTTACTACAAAAATTGTAATGAAATAAATTTTGTGGAATTTATTGAACAGTAATCAGACAAGTTTGTGACAGCCTAAAATTAAAATATGTGGTGGTACGGAACCGTAGCTGCACGATTGAACAATTTGTCTTGTCCATTTTTAACTTAATGATTGGATTAAGATTGTGATTAGTTACTAATGGCGGGTATTATTAATTAACATAGTAATTACAGTAGAGGTTATGAGGGTCGATGTTTGACTTTGACTTATTATCTAATCCCCTTTGACCATTTGACTTGAAGATTTAAGACATGCTAAATCAGTATTAGTCGTATTTAACGATTCAACGCAATTTTGTTTGTGTTTTGACCATGAATGAAAATAGCTTATTTCTGATACTAGATTATTCTTTATCATAAAAATATAGAAAATAACCATTGTTAGTTAAAATCTCTCATAAGTTACTTAGAAAAATAACTCACTGGATTCATGACAAAATCAAGCGTATCTTTCAAGATTGAAAAGTTTTTTTATTACGATTTTTCCCATAAAAGGGAGTAAAGTATACAACAATATATACAACACGGAACCATAATACATAATCAGGATCCATAAATATTTAAGACTAACGAAAAGGCGACCATCAATCCCTCAATCGTTTTGCATGACCAATACAACTAATAACAACCAAAAGGAGATAAATGAATAGAAAATAAATAAGTAAATAAATACATGAGCTATCTAGCAGTGATGCAGTAGATGCTCAAATGAAAGATCTTTCAATCTCTACAGAGTGGGTTCCATGGATGAGAAGAGAATTTTAACTGGGTTCCAAGTTAGAGGAGTATAATTTGGAACAGTAACCAGTCATTCCAAATTGGTCCAAATTTTATTAAATATTTCTTATTAATTTTATTGTAATTTTGATGAATATTAAATATTTCTTAATAATTTGATTGTAATAGGGTCTGATTGTATTAATTAAATTTTCAATCGGACTCTTAATATTTTTAAAAATACAATTAAGGGATTTAATTGTCATTAATTGTGACGGAGAGTGTCAAATCGTTAATGGCGAAAAGATGAGAATGTTTAAGTATAAAATTAAAACTGATGAGTGTCATCTGAAAATTAAAAGTGCTACACATACATATTTTTTTCTTTAATTAACCCTTTATTTAAGGGAGTGGATCAAATAAAAAGGGGTGTTTAAAACAAAAAGTATAAAAAGATCAGATCCATTCATTTGATTCATCCTACGTCTCAGATTAAATCATAATATTAAATGATATTTAAATTAAAAATGGGCAAATATGGAAACGCAGTATTTACATTAATCCTTAAAAGCTTGCTCGACATTTTTTAATGAATATTCCTCGCAT
>JAWWMW010001719.1:173080-189606 GCA_035048345.1 Echeveria elegans | reverse complement strand
GTCGTGGCCTCACTCAGGTCACTTTTCCTCCTTTCTGGACTCCCGTCCTCAAATCCCTCTCATTCCTCATGCTTCCACACCACCACTACTAGAAGGTCTGGTCTTTTTATCTTCTGGTGAGTTATTACACTAATCACAGTTGTTGAAATTGGAATTTCTCACTAATTCTACATCATAAATTTGTGCAAATAAAGTTCTGAAATTTCGCTTGGAGGATACACCAGCGCCGACACTCTTAAAGTTTGAGTTTTTATTTTATTTATGATGCAGTAGAACAATGGCATCACATGTAGTTGGGTACCCGCGAATGGGTCCCAAGAGGGAGCTTAAGTTTGCGCTGGAGTCTTTCTGGGATGGTAAGAGTGGTGCTGATGATTTGGTGAAAGTGGCGGCTGATTTGAGGTCATCTATTTGGAAGCAGATGCAGGCAGCTGGGATCGAGTTTATTCCAAGCAATACCTTCTCGTTTTATGACCAGGTGCTTGATACTACAGCTATGCTTGGAGCTGTTCCTGATAGGTATAATTGGAATGGTGGTGAGATTGGGTTTGATACGTTTTTTTCTATGGCTAGAGGTAATGCTACAGTGCCTGCCATGGAAATGACCAAGTGGTTTGATACCAACTAGTAAGTGATAGTGTTGATTGTTCTCGTGAATGGATTTTGGTTTTATGTAGTGGGAGTGGTGATATTTGAATGTGTAATTGCAGCCATTTCATTGTTCCGGAGTTGAGCCCTGATGTTAAGTTCTGTTACGCATCCCACAAAGCTGTGAATGAATACAAGGAAGCAAATGAGGTATGCCATTTTCTTTTGTATAAAACATTTATGGTCTCGAAGACTAGAACTTTAAGAAGTAGATACGATGGGGGTCATTAGTGAACGTTCAGTTTGCCCGTCTTAGAAGTAGATACGATGGGGGTTGTAATTGACTTTTTGAGTTATAAGAAATATATTATTCTTAGAAATTTGGTTTAGGTAACTGTACTTGGACAATTACATTGTGCATATTGTTTGAGTTAAACTGATGATGTGCTTTGAAAATCTCTTGGCTGCTGTAAAAATGGTCTACAGTATCGTTGTCTTTTGTTGTTTGGTGTTGGAATGTTGGCTTATCCACCTTAGGTCTCCTTGCAGTTTGAGATTGTTTTTTAAAATTGTTCAACATATGAGTTCATATCATCTTCTTCAATGTAGCTCGGAATCGACACAATTCCAGTTCTCATTGGCCCTGTTTCCTACTTGTTGTTATCCAAGCCTGCAAAGGGTGTTGAGAATAACTTCCCCCTTCTTACGCTTCTCACTAAGATCCTTCCTATCTACAAGTAATTGTTTAATTATCTTACAATGCAAGTGTTTGTCAGGTATTTTACTGTTCGGAAATTTATTATGTCTACCATTATCCATCCTGCCTCTTCACTCCCCAGGGAAGTTACTGGTGAACTGAAGGCTGCTGGTGCCACTTGGATTCAGTTTGATGAACCCACTCTTGTAAAGGACCTTGAAGCTCATCAGTTAGCAGCCTTTACCGAAGCCTATGCTGAGCTGGAATCATCCCTCGCTGGACTGAATGTCCTCATTGAGACGTACTTCGCTGATGTTCCAGCTGAGGCATACAAAATCCTCACTTCCCTGAAGGGTGTTACAGCTATTGGGTTTGATTTGATCCGTGGGACTAAAAATCTCAGTTCCATCAAAGGTGGATTTCCCTCAGAAAAATACCTCTTTGCTGGTATCGTTGATGGAAGAAACATTTGGGCCAACGATCTTGCATCATCACTTAAAACTCTACAGGCTCTTGAGGAAGTTGTAGGAAAAAGTACGTTATACCGTCATTTTAATAAGGTGAACATCGTAGTATTGATTTATTAACATTTGGAAACTGAACAGTTGCATGTCCTCTCATGTGTGCACAGACAAACTCGTGGTTTCCACCTCTTGCTCACTTCTCCACACGGCCGTTGATCTTGTAAATGAAACCAAGCTTGATTCAGAACTAAAATCTTGGCTTGCATTTGCAGCTCAGAAAATTGTTGAAGTTAATGCCTTGGCAAAGGCATTGGCTGGCCAAAAAGACGAGGTGTCATACATCTAAACTGTTTCTTTTGGTTGGGCTCCTATATTATATATCTTGTGCTTTGTTTCTCAGCAGTAGCATCTCTCTTTTCAGGAATTCTTCTCTGCCAATGTTGCTGCTCTGGCTTCAAGAAAGTCATCCCCGAGAGTGACTAATGAGTCTGTGCAGAAGGCTGTAAGTGTCTACCAAATTTTCTTGCATTCATTTTCATGTAAATGACATTGCCAAGTCCACTCTATTAGTATCATCCATTATCCCACTACAGACTGCTGCTCTGAAGGGTTCTGATCACCGTCGTGCGACAAATGTTAGTTCCAGGCTAGATTCGCAGCAGAAGAAACTTAATCTTTCTGTCTTGCCAACAACCACCATTGGATCCTTCCCTCAGACCATTGAGCTCAGAAGAGTTCGCCGTGAATACAAGGCTAAGAAGTTAGTGCGTGTCAAGAATTTAATTATGTTTGCATCTCTAGTTAATTTTTCTTTTTCTTTCTTGTATCATCTCAAAATCACTGTATACATTACGTGGTCATTTTTAGGATCTCTGAGGAGGAGTATGTTACAGCTATCAAGGAAGAAATCAACAAAGTTGTTAAACTTCAAGAAGAACTTGGTATGGACGTCCTTGTCCATGGAGAGCCTGAGGTTAGCAATCCCTTACCCAGTCTTTTTACGATGGAAAGATGAATATTTAAGAATTTACGATTTATGAGCTGAATGATTAATTTGTGTATTACAGAGAAATGACATGGTTGAGTACTTTGGCGAACAATTGTCTGGCTTCGCCTTTACTGTCAATGGATGGGTGCAATCATATGGATCTCGTTGTGTGAAGCCTCCAATCATCTATGGTGATGTTAGCAGGCCAAAGCCTATGACGGTCTTCTGGTCATCATTCGCCCAGAGCCTCACTTCCCGCCCAATGAAGGGAATGCTTACTGGTCCTGTCACAATTCTCAACTGGTCTTTTGTTCGCAATGACCAGCCAAGGTACAGAAATCTCACAACAGTATTATTTGCTAATGACTTGTTAATTAGATGAGATCAGGAGACTTGAAGTCTGGTATGCATATCTTGTAATTTCCGCTGCAACTAAAATGTATCTGTGAATGATCAGATCTGAAACCTGCTACCAAATAGCTTTGGCTATCAAGGATGAAGTTGAAGATCTTGAGAAGGCTGGAGTTACCGTCATCCAGATTGATGAGGCCGCTTTGAGGGAAGGGTTGCCTTTAAGGAAATTGGAGGAAGCCTTTTACTTGGACTGGGCTGTTCACTCTTTCAGACTTACCAATTGTGGTGTTCAGGACACTACTCAGGTTGCTGACCGACTTTATACTTATCTATAGAAAGTTCATTTACTGTTGCATGCATTGTCTCTGACCTTCGACGCTGACAGATCCACACTCACATGTGCTACTCCAACTTCAATGACATCATCCACTCCATCATTGACATGGATGCAGACGTGATCACAATCGAGAACTCCAGATCCGATGAGAAGCTCCTGTCAGTTTTCCGCAATGGAGTCAAGTATGGTGCTGGTATAGGTCCTGGTGTTTATGACATACACTCTCCAAGAATCCCATCAACAGAAGAAATCGCTGAAAGAATCAAAAAAATGCTCGCTGTCTTGGAAACCAACATCCTCTGGGTGAACCCAGATTGTGGACTTAAGACTCGCAAGTACACAGAAGTAAAGCCAGCTCTAAGCAACATGGTCGAGGCAGCCAAACTTCTCCGAAAGGAACTCTCCGATGCCAAGTGAAACATGAGTCTCCCCGCTCACAATGACCACTGGTGTCATGAATTATATCACAAGTAAACATAGTTATTTAAGATTCCTACGTCTTCCCATTAAAACATATGGTCAGCACTTGTGCTGATTCCTTCAAAAGGCCTCAGTTTTGTCTTGAAGAAATTCTTAGAAGTACAGGATGATAAGGGTAAGGGCTCAAACACTCACATTGAGAAGTTTTATGTAAGACCATGTCAAAGGTTTATTGCATTTCTGACCTGCAGACAGGTTCATTGACAAAACAAGCAACATATGTTGTCCTCCAGTTGTCTTTTGTCCTTTATTTCAACCTTAATGAAGCATATCGTCTGCTGGCATCAGTCCTGAAATCGGTCAGACATCCACTTTTCTTGATACCCTTTAAGCTAACATTCTGATCCCCAAAACGGCCATTTGCTGTCCAACACATTCTTCACACCTCAATCCACATACATAAATAGCTCTAGTGCCAGTGGTACCTGAAACACACTCCAAGACGAAACTTAGCTAACATCTGAGGTCTGTGCCTGGAGTTCTAATGTCTCCTAGTTACTTTTTTGCACCTGTTTTTGCTCTCTTACTTCTGGTTCCACTTGCCACGCCCACATGCATGGCCAAAGAGTTCATGGTCGGAGATGAGGCAGGGTGGACCATCGGTTCCGAAGGGAGCACACAACGTATACAAAGTAAATACCACCGATTTCCAATCATGCACTCCTCCAGTTGAACTTGAAGCCATTCCCTTCACAGCAGGCAAACGATAAGGTCATTCTCGCAACACCTGGGTCAAAATGGTACCTTTGTGGAGTAGGGGGAGCACTGTGATATGTAGGTAACCAAAAGCTTTCCTATTACCGTTAAATCTAAAGCAGTTGACGCCTCTCCAAGCCCCGCTCAGTCAGTGGACTCCTACTACTCGAACAATGTGGAAAAAGATAAGGCATCTTGGAACAATGACTGCAGCATTTGTTGGGCGCTGGCATGCAATATTCATCATCCAAGGCAAAAATGCACCCTGCCATATTGATGGGAAGTCTTTAAAAACCGATCACTAAAATCATAATCAGAGTTTCATCCCTTGTAGTGATCACAATAATTTTTCTTTTTGAAACTGTGTTGGTTTCATATAAATTAGGGTTTCAATAAAAGCAAAATCTATCTCATAGTCACATTCATTTTGTTAAATATTTATAAACGTAATAGATTTTTGAATGAGCATTTGTTATGCCATTTGTATCACACATATACTCGATATAAAGAATCATTTGTCTTCAATCAATAACACAAAAAAACTGAAATTATCTAACAATTTTTTTTTCTACTAGTAATGGCTATTAGTAATTTGTCTTGTACCTGTTTTTGCTCTGCTAGTTGCACTTGCTCCTGTCCCAAGGGCGACCGGCCTTGTATCGTCCGTGATGACGCAGGATGGACCATCGGGGTTGATTACAACGCTTGGGAAATAAGCAAAAATGTATGCGTTGGTGACAGTCTTGGTAACATTTTGTACCAAATATTCATACGTTACACTGACTTTATCCATACATACTGGCTTTATCCTGATTTTAAGCACGATATTCAGCATGAAAAAAAAAACTCATATGTATTTCCTTTTCCTCTATAACTCCTCTACTTTTTTGGAGTTTTCGGATATTGACAGGGGCAAGAGCCGCAAGACAACATCTACTAAGTAAATGGTGAGCAATACCAAACTTTGTACTGTTCCACCAGGCGCCACACTTCTTTCAACAGGCAACGACGGAGTCTTTATCACAGAACACTGGCCACATTGGTTCATCAGGACTAGGTGACGACTGCCTGAAGAATAAGGCCCGTTTGGTTGCGGGGAAAAAGAAGAGAAAATAAAAAATTAAAGAAAAATTTTAAGTGAAGATGTGTGTTTGGTTGTAAGGAAAAAATAAAAAAATAGGTAAAATGATTTTACTTTTTTCTTTAAACATTTCTTTTTCTTCACTTTTTTTCCGCACACAAACGGAGCTGTCATCTTTACCCTAAAACTTTTCAAATTTTACTGTTTAAAATTGATTATAAGTAACATTTCTGATTTCACAGCCCCAGTCTCGATTCTTTCGTGGATATTAAACTCAAAGCAAAAAAAATTACCTGTTCCCAAGCTGTGACGACTGACGTTCACTCCCCCCTCACTTCCATGCGCCTTTTCTTTGTCCTGTTACGTTCTCCAGTGCGTATATGCTCTCCTGTAAAGCTCTCAAAACACGACATTTATAACAAAACAAGAGACAGCCGAACCCCATCGAGTTTTTTCAAAATTTTTACAACCTTCCCATCCCATGACTTATAGTCTCTCCAATCCTCTTCTTCAAGTCCCTATATATCATGAGCACTTATCTACAGCACTTCACACACTCTACGTAGCATCTACTGCTACTCATTGCTTAGGTTTCACTAGCTTCCTTTGCGGCAGAACCATGCATGAAGATGTATGCAGGCGAAACATGCTTAGGGAAGGAGGTTCTTGGAATGAAGTTTGTGCCAAGATCTTTGAACTCTTACATTCAGTTCTGTGTTGGGATCTCGGATCTTGGAACCATTCTTCCCACTAACGGCGACTTGGGAACTTAAATAACCATTCTTCCCGCTTACTGCTTAATTTCACCTTCGTAAAAATCGTATGATTCTGGAAAATTAATCGCAAAACCTGATTCTTGCATTTTTGTCACAGATCAACGATCACTGGCTTAGGAAAAAGTGCATTCATCTCTACGTTTCAAAACGACAAATGATTTGGCATGTTATACGGCTTCTCTAGCCAGGCTCTCTCTCGTCACTGTTAAGCAGATTGACACAGCATGATGTTCTACGATTTACAGTATTATTTTACTTTCCGAAATTCCCCCCTGAATAAAAATATTTTCCACAATAAAACGTCTACACATGCATATTAAAATTACACACTATCATCGATAACAAAACATAATCATTTTCAAAATCACAATCCGACTATATCAATACGTTCTTTTCAGTTCAGTTCAACTTAGTTCGATACAAATAACCTTAAAATGAATGTCGCTTTAGTTTCCAGGGCTCCGGTGTGCCGAAACAGCCCTCCCGCGTCTTCCGAACTCCGCTAGCTAAGCCGATTTCACTTGTTACTCCACTTCCTATTGTAAAACTAGGACGTCTTGCCATGTTGAAAAACTGACACGTGGCAAACATGCGTGGACGAGGATTCAGTGCCGACAACAGTGAAAAATCAAACCAAAATCGACCGGTCCGACCGTCAAACCAGCACGGGTTATCAATTGACTCGATCACATTTGTACACCATCCTACGTCAGCAACTAGCTCGCTAATTTCACCCTTAATTATCAACTAATCGAAATATTAATTAGTTAAATCACAGATTAGTATATTTCTTTTCTACTTTACTGCTCCGATTTTCTCCTTCGCTTAATTTTTCACGGTCGTGTCTTCTCCGCTGCTCTCTCTCTCTTTCAGATTTCATCGATCGTTACAATCTGTCCGTCTTGCTTGATTCCTTATGACGCTGATGACGCCTCCACCGTTGGATGTAAGTATCGTTTTTCTTAAGCCCTAATTTTTGCATCAATGTCAAACTCATTCATACGCGTGATGCAAATTTTGTTTCATTTCGATATCGTATTTCGATTTGATTTTGAGATGTTTGAGAGTTTGGTGCTGATCGGATGTTGATTGAGTGAGATGTGTTGGTTTTGATTCGGAGAGTTGATGAACCGAGTTCAGATTTTTTGGAATTTTTTTTAGGTTTGGGGGAGATCGGATTTTCTGTGTGGGTTGTTTTGAAGTGTGTATTGTGTGTTGATATGCAGCAGCAGGAGGATGAGGAGATGCCGCTCGTGCCGCATTCTGATTCTATTGCTGTCGAGGGTCCTCAGCATATGGAAGGTTTGTGTTTATGTTTTTTTATAGTGAAAGTTGAGTTTGGGAATTTATGTGCCATTGAGTTTTTGTATGTTTTTCTGGTGGTGTTGCGTTGGGATTGACTTGGAGTGTGTGTTGTTGTTAGTAGCGACGTCGAGCGGAGTGGATGGTCCATCAGCGGATGACCCTCAGTCAACAAGATTTACTTGGACGATTGAGAATTTTTCTAGGTTGAATACCAAGAAGCACTACTCGGATGTATTTGTTGTCGGCAACTATAAATGGTATTTCGGATGCTTCTGCTTCTGCTCTCATCTTGTACGTCTTGGATCATGCAGCTTGTGATGAATGTTTTTTTTTTCCTTTCTTTTTTGAACTCTGGGATGTAATTTCAGGCGGATTTTAATCTTCCCAAAGGGAAACAATGCGGACTTCCTGTCAATGTATTTAGATGTTGCTGACTCAACAACTTTGCCGTATGGCTGGAGTAGACATGCTCACTTTAACTTGTCTGTGGTTAATCAAGCATTAGATAAGTACACCATAAGGAAAGGTATGTCTACTGACCATTTTCTGTAGCTAAATGGGCCATACGGTGCTGTGTAAAATGTTATGGATAATCTGAATTCTGATTCATTAATCATTTATTTCAAAATGACGGCTCAATGCATTTGTTGACCATCTATAAGTTGATATTTTTTTCTCTGATTGCGCCCGTGTTCTTCTTTATGGAGTGAGAGTCAGCTCTGCGCTTCGCATTGCAGGCTATTGTATGCTATTCATTCTCTCTTTTTATCATGCAGAAACACAACATCAGTTCAATGCAAGAGAAAGCGATTGGGGATTTACTTCTTTTATGCTTCTTAGCGAACTTTATGATCCAAGCAGAGGATATCTTGTGAATGATACTGTAATTGTGGAAGCAGAGGTGATTATTCGCAAGGTTATGGATTACTGGTCATATGACTCCAAAAAGGAAACAGGGTATGTAGGGCTGAAGAATCAGGGAGCAACATGTTACATGAACTCTCTGTTGCAGACTCTGTACCATCTTCCTTATTTTAGGAAGGTTAGACCGCAATCCTAATGTGTATCATCATTTTGGTTTGCTCGATGTACTCAATTGAAGTCACACTTTTGATCGTTTTTCAGGCTGTGTATCATATGCCCACTACAGAAAATGATATGCCAAGTGGAAGTATTCCATTGGCCCTACAGAGTTTGTTTTACAAGCTTCAATATAACATGAGTAGTGTTGCGACCAAAGAATTGACAAAGTCGTTTGGATGGGATACATATGACTCTTTTATGCAGCATGATGTCCAAGAACTTAATAGAGTTCTGTGTGAGAAGCTTGAAGACAAAATGAAGGTAGGCTATTTACTTGTATTTAACATCAGTTATCTTATACAGGTTGAAGTAGGTGTATTTATGCTTTATTTTTTTCCAATGCTCGATTTTGTAGGGAACTGTAGTTGAAGGGACAATACAGCAATTGTTCGAAGGTCATCATATGAATTACATAGAATGCATCAATGTGGACTACAAATCCACTAGGAAGGAATCATTTTATGGTATTTTTTCCTGTTTGTTTGTTTGTTTGATTGATTAGAGAAAGTAGACTTCAGTTATTTGCATGTTCTGATCAGCACTTAAACTTTTTGATGTTTCGTTACAGACCTGCAGCTTGATGTCAAGGGCTGTAAGGATGTGTATGCCTCATTTGACAAATATGTTGAAGTTGAGCGTCTTGAAGGCGATAACAAATACCATGCGGAGGGGCATGGCTTACAGGTTATTTGCGAACACCTTTTTTTTGGTCACATATTCTATGCTGCATCACAGGAGCAGTTAATTATTTAATTGTGTGTAAGTTGAGTTCCGTACTCCTTTGAATGGGGAGGAATCATTAAAATTTTGTTTTAAAATCATCTGTATTCTATCGTTTCAAGCACACTCAAAGCTGGATAATCTGAGTTTATCATGTTCAGTGCATCTGAAAACAGTGATGTTTGGATTTTTAAATGTTTTACCTCATCTATGCTCTTAGTTATTCTGGGGAAAAATCATGTGTAGATCATATAATCTTATTAATCTCTTCGTGGCTACTTTCTAATTTGATTATATTACTTGTATTAGGACGCTCGGAAAGGAGTTCTCTTTATTGATTTCCCACCAGTGCTTCAACTTCAGCTTAAGCGATTTGAATATGACTTTATGAGGGACACCATGGTTAAGGTTAGTGCTCGGATTTAGTTTCAACAAGATATGTATCTTATTCACTCGAGTTTGACACAAACCTCATTGGTCGGTAACATTATAACTGTTGAGTACACTGAGAAGAGTTGTGTTCAATAACTGAGTTGTCACAAGGTGAAAGTTTTTTTTAATTTGAGCCCTGTCCAATATTATAGCTATATAATCTAATTGAAGAGTGTGTAATGTAGATCAATGACCGCTATGAGTTTCCTCTTGAGCTCGACTTAGACCGGGAGAATGGAAAGTATCTGTCACCTGATGCAGATAAAAGTGTTCGCAATCTCTACACTCTTCACAGGTGACAGCTCATTGTGTTTTGCATCATGGGCTACTGTTGTGTTAGCATTCCATACATCATAATCATATATTCATATTACATCATATGGATGTAGTTTTCAAGACTATAAGATTTTCATCGCCTTATTATCCATATGCAGTGTTCTGGTTCATAGTGGTGGTGTGCATGGTGGACACTACTATGCGTTTATCAGGCCAACGCTTTCTGATCAATGGTATGTGTGCATGCTTCAGTGATCTAAAACATAAAGTACTGTACACAGTCCTAACCAATAGCAAAGTTCAAATTTTACATTTT
The DNA here is from genome assembly GCA_035048345.1 of Echeveria elegans. Taxonomy (NCBI): domain Eukaryota; kingdom Viridiplantae; phylum Streptophyta; class Magnoliopsida; order Saxifragales; family Crassulaceae; genus Echeveria; species Echeveria elegans. Next base: position 179,013 of record JAWWMW010001719.1, on the reverse strand, counting down.
TATGCATAGTGCTTGAAATGTTTCGGTGGGTTAGGCTCCATGTATTGTAATATAACTTCGGCCATTTTCTTGTAGGTTTAAATTTGACGATGAACGAGTTACCAAGGAAGATATGAAGAGAGCACTGGAGGAGCAGTATGGTGGTGAGGAAGAGGTATGAAAAATATTTGGCTACTGGGTAATTCTCTTGGATCTCATGATTTGAATTTGTTCATTTTCCCATCAATGCTTAACAGCTACCTCAGACGAATCCTGGATTTAACAATGCCCCTTTCAAGTTTACAAAGTATTCGAATGCATACATGCTTGTGTACATACGTGAAAGTGACAAGGAAAAAATTATATGCAATGTGGATGAAAAGGACATTGCAGAACATCTCAGAGTAAGGCTCCGTTCTTTTGGACTTATATTTTCCAGTTTCAAGGTATCTACAATTAAGCAGATCTGCTTCTGTGGATAAGAATTTGTTCCAACCTACACTTAATGCCTTAACTTTCAGATCAGGTTGAAAAAAGAACAGGAAGAGAAGGAGGATAAGAAAAAGTATAAAGCTCAGGCTCATCTGTATACTATTATGAAGGTATCTGTTTTATAGTGTTTCTGTTTGGGTTGTAGCAACCATTTATTGAGAATTATAATCTTTGCTGCCTAGCTCATACCCGTCGGGCTCGTGGCAACCATTTATTTTGAATGTAATTTACTGTTATACTTCTTCATCAAGTATGAACTTTGAAAGCAGAACACAATGAAACAAAATTAAAATTTTGGGCGCTAAGATGACCGTTGGCTGGTTCTATAGGTTGCAAGAGATGAGGACTTACTTGAACAGATTGGCAAAGATATTTACTTTGACCTTGTGGATCATGAGAAAGTGCGCCAGTTCCGTATTCAGAAACAGTTGCCTTTTAATCTCTTCAAGGTACGTATTGACATCTGCATACAATAATATGCGCTTTAAATTACAGCTTAGGTGTTGTAATGAACCAAAGGCGGTTTGAGTTTTCTGGCATAGCTCGATGGAACAACTTTTGTGTAGATACAGTTTAATCTCAGTCTCTTTGGCAGTACTAGTGTAAATTTGTTTAATGAGTTTTACTCCATGCAGGAGGAGGTAGCAAAAGAGCTTGGTATACCGGTTCAGTGTCAACGGTATTGGTTTTGGGCTAAGCGGCAAAACCACACGTATAGGCCCAATAGGCCACTTACACTCTTGGAGGAAACACAGCCTGTAATTTTTTTACACTTCTTGCTTCATCATCTGCTTTTCTCTTCAGGCTCTTGACTACGAGTTTATCTAGGTTGAAAACCATGTTCAGAAATTCAATTTCACATACAAGACTGACGTCATCTATTTTTCCATGTCAGGCATTTAGTACAGTCTGTGTGTATGTGTAGTTTGTTTACTGATTAAAGTTATTTATTGGTTCAGGTTGGACAGCTGAGGGAGGTGTCAAATAAGACGCACACTGCTGAACTGAAGTTGTTTCTGGAAGTAGCCAAGGGACTGGTAATTTTCAGTGGCTTTTGAATATTATTAATATATAAAGTTGAATTAGCTTTGTTGAATGCTGCTTTATTTAACAGGATTCAATCCCTATTCCACCTCCAGAGAAAACTAAAGAGGATATTCTTCTTTTCTTTAAGCTTTATGACCCTGCAAAAGAAGAGCTCCGGTATTTATTATGCCCTATATCATAATGATTCTTTTAATCGTCCTGTATGTGTGTAAGCGCATTACCATTATGTTAGTGATTTACAATTTCGACTATTTGCGTTGTCAGATTCGTTGGTAGACTCTTTGTGAAGAGTACCGGCAAACCAATCGATATCATATCAAAGTTGAATGAGATGGCAGGTTTTGCTCCTGACGAACAGATTGAACTTTACGAGGTTCAGACTCCACTAAATGACTTCTATTGGGCATCTAATATTTACACAATTTTTTTATTCTTAACATCACTATCTTTCTTGATCCATTACTGTCAGGAAATAAAATTTGAACCTTGTGTTATGTGTGAGCATCTCGATAGAAGAGCAACCTTCCGGTTTAGTCAGGTTTGTGCTTATTTTCCTCAATGTTTGTTTGTTACTAATGAGATTCACTGAATGTGATGCATAATTGTATACGTTGTACCCATCCTTGCAGATTGAAGATGGGGATATCATATGCTTCCAAAAATCTGCTCCTGCTGTTAGTGAAGTACCATACCGCTATCCTACAGTTCCCCTGTATCTAGAATTTGTGCACAATCGTCAGGTGTGTTTTTGAATTATGATTTACATTGACACCGAAAAATCTTGTAATACTTTAACCTGCCATTCTTAATGCTGCAACATAGTAAGTCATGTAAGAGGACCTCTGGTATCATTTTCTTATACATATTAATAAGTTACAACAGTGAAGGTTACAATTATTGTTTTAGAGTATATAAACATGAATTTATTTAAGCTCGAGTCTTGTTCTAGGTGCTGCTGGCACAAAAATGACATCATTCACATGTTGAGTGAGATGCTAAGACTAAAGACTTAATTTTCTTATGACATCCCGTCTACTAGTCTTCTAATATATTGTACACTTTCTCGCTGTAGGTTGTTCATTTCCGGACTTTGGAGAGACCAAAGGAAGATGACTTTTGTTTGGAATTGTAAGCAGATTTCCTGTCTGATATAATGTTGGAAAAAACTACCTCTTCCTGTATCTAATTAAAATGTGTATTATATAGGTCAAAGTTACATAACTATGACGAGGTTGTAAAACGGGTTGCCCAACAAGTTGGTTTGGATGATCCCTCTAAAATCAGGCTTACTGCACATAATTGTTACTCACAGCAACCTAAACCCCAATCTATCAAATATCGAGGTGTTGAGCATTTGTCAGACATGTTAGTCCATTATAATCAGGTGTCGTGTTGTTGAATAATAATTTATATATCTCACCGTTCCTTTTTTAACTGACATGAAAGACTTTGATATTTAATATGATGTGCATTGTTGACTTCGAAACAGACGTCTGACATCCTATACTATGAGGTGTTGGATATTCCACTTCCGGAGTTGCAGGGGCTAAAAAATTTGAAAGTTGCTTTTCTTCATGCCACCAAAGATGAAGTATGATTTTGAAAAACTGGTCATATACATAATTATATTTCATGTTTCTTACTCATCTTTTTCTGTTTTTGAATTTCAGATAGTGATTTATAACATTAGGTTGCCAAAGCAGAGTACTGTTGGGGATGTTATTAATGAACTTAAAACAAAGGTGAGTGTATGCATGTCTGCTTTTCTGTAGACGTTGGCTTAGCTAATCTTTAGAAATAAAACAAGGTTGCCTGTTTAAAGAAGCATCATCCCATTTACTTGTGCAGAAGGCCCCCTTTTTCAGAAATGTAAAACTGCAAAATTTGCATTTTGAAACAGGTTGAATTATCCCACCCAGATGCAGAACTTAGGGTGCTTGAAGTTTTCTATCACAAGATTTACAAGGTGGGGTGACAAACTTTCAGTGTTCGTTGCTGTGTTATTCTTAAATTTGTGTAAATTGAATCAAACTTCAAAATGTTTGTTCGTGCAGATCTTTCCCTTGAGTGAGAAGATAGAGAACATTAATGACCAGTATTGGACATTGCGTGCAGAGGAGGCAAGTTTTTTTGGTTTTTGTTTTCCATGATATCACATACCATGTAAATATTGAACAGTAATGACCCTTATCAGAAAAAAATGAATTTCTTCCCTGTTGGCTGCCTGGCCCCTAGTAAGTAGAATTGTTCAATACTGTTGGAAGCTGAGAGCGATTATGGTAGTTTGACCAAGGTTCAGTATATACGTATAAAGGTTCTCTAGTAGTTTCTCAATCTATTTACGTGAAAAAGTCAGTCTATTGTTAAGTATTAATCTCTGCTTCTGTCACAGTACTACAGTAGTCTCATTTGCTAACTCTATACGTTTTCTCTTCCAGATACCTGAAGAGGAGAAAAATCTTGGTCCTCAAGACCGCTTGATTCATGTCTACCATTTCAAGAAAGAAAATGCAGCAAATCAGGTTCAGTCAAAGGGAAACACAATTTTCTTAATTTATGTATTTAGCATATGCGGAGTGTGCAGAGATTAAAGGGGTGGTCTTTTCACCATTTAAAGCAGCAAGTGCAGAATTTTGGGGAGCCATTTTTCCTGGTAATTCACGAAGGTGAAACTCTAGCTGATATTAAAGTGCGCATCCAAAAGAAGCTGCAGGTTCCAGATGAGGAATTTGACAAGGCACGCTATGTTTATTAAATTGATCTGCAACTCCATAGATACTAGTCACGGCCTTGTTTGGAATCTGTACCCTTTTTCTTACTGTTGGTAAAATATTTAATCTTGTGTTTTTCCTTGAGCAGTGGAAATTTGCCTTCCTTTCGTTGGGGCAGCCAGAGTACTTGCAGGAAACTGACATTGTTTCGGCCCGTTTTCAGGCAAGTGTGTTTGATTGTTAATTTACTGATTACTCCTGTCACTATTATCGAATAATTCTCCAAGCGTCAAATTCTTTACCAGCAGAGGAGAGATGTCTATGGGGCATGGGAGCAGTATTTAGGCCTGGAACATTCGGACACAGCTCCCAAACGAGCATATGCAGCCAACCAGGTTTTTACTTCTCAGTTCTCCCATCATATTCCTCGCTTACTTAAGAAAAGTGACTTGGTATTTGTATTCTTACTTGATTGCTTACTTTGCAGAGCCGTCACACATATGAAAAACCAGTTAGAATATACAACTAATGAGTCAAAGTCAGTCATATCGCAACACTTGCGCCAGCCAATATGATATTTGTTGTGTTCTCGGACCACTTTGAGGCAGTGTGGCTGCTGGAGTTTGCAGAAATCTCCTCTCTGAACCACAATTTCGTCTTCTTTAAGTTATCCGGATAGCAGGAAGTACTTCAGGGTTCAGTTGTTCATACCAACCCCACATTGACAATTCCCCTTTTTCCGTTTTTTCTTGTACCCATAATTGTGAACACGACAGCTTCGTGGTTGGAAGAGAGGATTTTATGTTACTTGGTACATAAGTCTACATTGAAATATATCACATGACGGTTTTGTTATGGTCGCATTGGCATAGGTCATTTAGTAAAGAAAAGTACACCATATTGATACATGACACACTATTGATAGACTGGCTCTTGGATGATGGAGCTGTAAAAGCTGATGTCGACAAGGTATCCAAATGGGTAGGGGTGGAAAGAAATGTCTCTGCTCAACATATAACAAATGTGTCGAACAGAAGTCGAATATGATCCCATCGTACTCGTGAAGTACTCTATCCGTATCATCGTACCCCTAAATCAAAAACTGTTGCATGAATGTACAATGGTCCGAACTATATGTATCCATTCAACTTAATTTGGTAAAAAAAAAAGTAACTTCTCCTCCATCGGTGGAAACCTGCGTTTGTGGAATTTGGGGCAGTAGCAGCCGAGTGTCTGAAGGACTCTGACATTGCTTTGCTTCCTCTGCGACATGACCTCGTCTGCACCAAAGCAACGTACAAGTACAATTGCTGTGTTGTCCATTTCTTCAGGCAAGTCCCATGGCAATAGTCTCCTGTCCTTGCGTAATTTTCTCACATCCTTGCGAGGGTGATAAGCTGGTTATATAGTTCATAAGTCACCAGTATCCAAATTTTTGGAGGAAAAAAATAATCAAGGAGACATTGCTGACGTTGTTGATAGGTCGTTTTATGTAGTAAAATACGACCAAGATTGTTTGGTCGCTTTAGGTAGGTCGTTTGTTATAAAATACTATCAAGTTTGTTAAGTCGCTTAGGTGGTGAAATGCCACCAACACTCGCTTCATGTTGGTCGCGTAAGGTTAACGTATGGGCAAACACACATCTTTACCCTTCATTTGGCTGTAAGAAAGCCTAAAGGGAAGACTGTGGAATGTAAATGTTA
>JAWWMW010001719.1:94775-107393 GCA_035048345.1 Echeveria elegans | reverse complement strand
GGCTCCGTTTGGTTGCGGAAAAAAAGTGAGGAAATTTTTTAAAGAAAAATGATTTTTCCATGAGAAATTTGAAAGGAAAATTTGATCTCATTTTGCCTATTTTTTCATTTTTTTTTTACAATCAAACACATATTTTATTTTCACTCAAAATTTTTCTTTAATTTTTCCTTTCCTCTCATTTTTCACCGCAACCAAACGGGACCTAAGGCAATGTGGATGTGCTATTTGTGCCAAAGCATCCAAAGGTGTGGGAAATTGTGTCATGGAAAATGGTATCCGCGATTGAAAATACTTCTGCACACTGCACACTGCCCACATATTTCTTTCTATGTGAAAATTCCTTCAAAGTTAGTTTCACAAATTTTTTAAGTGGCTACAAGTCAAATGAGTGCATGACTTAAATACAACTGAATTAGGGACTTATAGGTGGGAACATATCGAACCACCTCAGATTATTAAACAGAGAAAATAATTCAATTTGTCTCACTCAAATTAGACTCAAACTCACATACCAAGAGCAACCATCAATCTAACACAAGAATCAAAATACATGTTAAACAACTAGAAGACTTCAAATGTCTCACTGAGCTCCTCCGCCCGCCGAAGCTCCCTCCTTCGAAATACGGCTGGTACGGTGTATGCCGAAGGCTTCAAAATAATTCTCTATTAGGAAACAATGCTCCTCCATTGAAAATTTTCTTGATTGAGACACCACTGGTGAGTTAGGCCGTGGAAAATGAACATTCTGAAACCAGCTCGGATGAGCTCAAAATTAACATACATGTCAATTTTAAGTGTAGATGAAGGTTGGAAACATATACATCAATAAATCTAAGTATGTCTAAAGGCCAACGCGGGGAGGCAGGCACATGCCAGGTTAGGCCTTGTGCCCCCTAAAATTTGATCTAGGATTTAGTATGCTTCGTCTGCGATTAGGAAGTTAAAGAGTTTGTTACCGCCGAGACCGCCTATTCTAATCATTTGAAGAGGAAGCTGATTATGGAGAATTTGGTGGAGAAGGTTGTTCTTGGTGGATCTGATTCTGGTGTTAAGGTAGAACCCTCGTTTTGGTTTGAATTATTTCAATGCGTTTTGTGGTTGGTTAAAATTCAAATTCCTGGAGTTCAAAGACTGCTGGATTGTGACTCTTTTGGCCATTTTATATTCAATTTCCCAGGATATGTTAGATCAGTGACTGAGAGTCATGATTGAGAGTCATAATTGTTGAGAAATACAATTAAAGAAATGTCTCACATCGCCTAGAAGAGAAAGAAATAACTAGCTTATATATAGATATGGAACCATGACTCACAAGCTTGAGCTTTTGAGTCGAGATGGAACCGTATCCGTATAGAAGAAGAGGGTGACATGATAGTTCAAAAGGTTTCTAATGACTCTCTCACCATTGACAGTCATTCATTCACATTTGACTCCCTGGTAGATGTTGAAGCATCTCAGGCAAGATCTGTTTTGTTGTTTTTCCGAGCATTGTTTCTTTTGTCTCTACAGCTGCTTATGTGTCTGAACGTTTCGATTTTCTTTTTCTCCAGGTATATATTTTTAATCTCGTTGAGAACTGCTTGGTTGGGTTCAACATCTCTGTCTTTGCTGACAGACATGTTTGTGGAATTGTGGAATTCCTTAGTATATTTCAATGGAACCTTTATACCATTATACGTTGATGATGATGGAGAGACTGGAAGTGGGACGACATACACTATGTGGGAACCGCAAATGCCTTGTTAGAAGCTGATCTATTAAGCACTCAACAGGGGCTTGACACCTCGTGTCTTTGAGCGACTTTTTACAAGGATAAATGAGGTCAGGATTCTAGTAGTAAAGTTGCATCTTCGTATGTAGTTCGAAGTTAACAATTTCAGTATTTTCTCTGTTATGAACAAATTAAGCATGCTGACGAACAACTAACATATCAATGCCGATGTTTCATCCTCGAGGTAATTTCAACTGAAAATTTGAGGTTATTCAAAAGTAACTGAATGCTAAACAAATACATTTGTCCTGACTCCAGGATGTGTTACTTGATTGAATGTCGTCGTTACAAGAAATGCTTCGTCGAAAGTTCCAATGAAATTCTGAACAAAAAGATTGTTATCTTGCTTGAGGGCTTATGTGATTTGGTAGAAGAGAACAAGCCTCTTTTAGGCATGTCCCCATAAAGAAGGCGAACTTCAAGATTATCAAATTATGATAAACTCAATTTTCAAACATTTCCCTTTCAGAAAAAGACTTCATGTAGCTATGTGCCCTCCATCATATCTATTTCTGCCTCCACCGCAATACAAAAATCTTTGATGAAATTCGGTTGAACCAATACAAATGTGAATGTTTTGTATGCCGTTAGGAATCTACGGAGCGGTTACAGATAAAATTACATAAATAGTTAAATACCTTTCGAGTAATTACATAAATTGTTAAATACCTTTCGAGTTTAAATACTCCAAACAAGTAAAAAGAGGGGCATATAGGACATTTCCTGTCGGTGCTTTCTATATTTTCCTGATCGGAAACTCGTCACCGATCCGAGTCACCCGAACTCCGTTACTAACGATGGAGATTCCTGTGATCGACCTCGATCCGTACCTCGCGTTCGCCTCTTCAAAAACTTCCTCAAATGGATCGAAACCGGAACCGACGCTATTACGGCTCTGTAGTGAAGTGAGTAAAGCGTTGAAGGAAACAGGCGCACTTCTAGTTCGCGATCCCAGATGTGAACCGGAGCTTAATGATCGGTTTATTGATATGATGGAGAAGTATTTTGATATGCCGTACGATTTCAAACGCCTTCAGGAACGCCCTGAATTGCGTTATCAGGTCTATTTTGATATGATCGGATTAGTGTGGATTGATAATTTTGTTGTTGTGTTTTTTTTTATCATCTTTGAAACTGAATTAAATTTCTTATGTTTGGAATTGTGGGGATTTGTTTGTGGAAAAGCACAAAAAATATTATCTCCGTTGATAAAATCAGTATCCAAATTATACGAAATTGAACAGTATACCCGAAACACCATGAGGAATTTTTCTCTATAGAGTGTTGATAAGTACATCGAGTTTGTAAATAAATGTGTAGATTATTTTGGAAGATGTCCGAATCATGGCATATAGAAATTTGATTTGCTCAAAACATTGTTGAACCTTTGTAAGGTTTAACTGCAAATGTGGTTTTAAGTCACTGAAGGATGTTGTTTGGATTAACTGTAGGCAGGGGTGTTGCCGGAAGGAGTGGAGGTGCCTAGAATTGTGGTTGACAGTGTGATGAGAGACAAGGTGGAAAGGGAGTGTGATGAATCTAATAAGCCTATAATGCCGAAAGGACAGGATTACAAGTGTAGATACATGTGGAGAATAGGCATGCGTCCATCAGTTACACGATTTGAGGTTTTGTTATGTGATTAAGGATCAGCTGATCAGTTGGAGTGTGTCGTGTCTTGTTTAGTTTTTATGAGTTTTAATGTTTTATTTATAGGAACTGAATTCTGATCCCGTGATACCTGAGGGGTTTGATGAGTGGAAAGAAATAATGGACTCTTGGGGATATAGAATGGTTGCGGCAATAGAGGTTGGGGATCGAGCATTCGTTAGTACTGTAATTTTTCCTTTTTCATGGGGTATTTGTAACCATGCTTTCTGTTCGTATTGTTCAGGTGGTTGCTGAAATGGCAGCGATTGGGTTTGGATTGCCCAAAGATGCTTTCGTAAAGCTTATGAAACTGGTAGTGATCCATTGATCAAATTATTTATTAGTTGAAGACTCCTGGTTAAATTAAGTCACAAATGAATCATGAATGAGTTTCTTTTTCCTGATGTGAATCGCAAGTTTTTATCTCAATGTTGATTCATGAATTTTTGTTTCACAGTTATTACAAGTTCTCCATGTCAATGTTCTTTTATATTTCCAGGGACCTCATAAACTTGCCCCAACCGGGAGCAATCTTCGAGTCTATGGTCAGGAAGGGAAAGTACTTGCTGGATATCACTATGATTTGAACTTTCTTACTATCCATGGAAAAAGTCGATTTCCAGGATTAAATATATGGTATAGAAATGGGCAAAAAGTGGGAGTGAAAGTTCCCGAAGGATGCCTTCTCATCCAAGCTGGAAAACAGGTAGCAAACTGTCAAAGTTACTTTGCAATTGTGTATCATTCAGTGATACGTATTCAGCCCATTACTTACGGATAGCTTATTGCTTTGAGTAGATTGAGTGGCTGACAGCAGGAGAATGCTTGGCTGGTATGCATGAAGTTGTTGTCACTAACAAGACTGTGGAAGCTATTAAATTAGCAGCTGAACAAAGTCGCAGTTTGTGGAGGGTGTCCTCAACGGTAAGTGATATTACCATCCCATCTACGGCATCTATTATCAATATGACACTGAATTTGCTTCTACTTTTTTTCTCATGCCCCCAGTTATTTGCGCATATTGCCTCGGATGCTCTTCTAAAGCCTTTAGGGCATTTTGCTGACTTACCGGCTGCTAGCAATTATCCACCAATCCACACAGGAGACTTTGTGAAACGGGAAATTGAAGTGATTTATTCAAATGGAAGTAGATCCTAGCTTCCTTTGTGTGTCGTGTATTACTGATCTGTGGACCTTCTCTAATCGAAATGATTATAAAAAAGAGTAGATATTCTGAATCTGCATCCCAGATGGTCGTTTTACAGCAATATTTAGGTGCTGTAGCCTGTGAGTTTGATATTCTTCTTGAGTTTAGGGGTAAAGTTAGACATGTCAAATGAGAGTCAGTTTTACTGCTGGCTTGAACCAAGTTTTCAACTCCTGGAGATTCTGGATTTGTGGGCAATAAGCTGCTTCTCGATGAGGAATCTGCCTTGTTACATGTAAATAGCATGACATGAGTCGGTCACTGGGTTAGGAGAAAGGTGCGTAGAGGCAGCATGCATTGCATTTATCTCCACTCAATGGTTCGCCAAGGAATTCTGTACACAGACGATTACATTCTGCATTGACACTTGGGTAATCATCATCAAGGAGTTCACAGTCTTGAAAATGAGGCGAATTCATTTACTTGTTCTGGCGATTGCCCTTCTGCTGGCAGCGCTGATCTGCCGATCAGAAGCTACCATTTGCACGAGGTCATACTTTTCTGATCTTGTGTTGTTGATGCCTTGTAGATGAGAGCTGTTGCTCCGTTCAGTCCACTTCCATCCATTGAAGCCTGCTGAGTGCTGTCAAGCCCTTATAACTCTAGGTCAGCCTTGCTTATGCGCACTCCTAAATGGCCCTCCCGCATCTGGGGTAGACAGCAACATGACCCTTCAGCTACATGACAAATGTCTTGCCAATTTCGAACTCGTAATACTCACCAACTTCATATCAGTCTTCATACTGTTCATTTCAAGTAACTCGCCTAACTTAGACCAGCACTGCTCCTCTGCAGTACGCGCTTGTCACTGCCCGGTATCTGCACCTTTTTTTTACATGTTATATGCTGGACGCAAGTTCATTTTTGTCTTATTTCTACCATGTGGTACACCTAAAATAAAACGTGCTAATTGGGCACACGGCAACATTGTATTTTTAGAGTTAATTTCTACCGACGAAATAAATTGAAGCAAAATTTTTCCGAGGAAATTGTGAAACTTGAGAATCTATCAAAATTAACAAGATCAGAAATAACTACTCAAAAAATCATTTATTTTAATAAACTACGTAGTTTTAATGATATTTTTATAAGGTGTCATCGTTTTGAACGCGATTCAATTTTTTGATAGTAAGACAATTTTATATGGAAAAAGTAAAATTGTAGCATCTCGTGGATTGTGGAGTCAATTTGTGTTATATGTGGTTATTCTCGGAGTCAGTGTGTTTTGTCTCTTGTCATCTGTTATCAGTTTTGAACGTGTTAGGTATCTGTCTTGTCTCGTGTTCGTTTTGTATTTCTTCTTTTTCATGAGTGGTTTGGCTAGTATGGGTCTATGTTACTTATTGAGCCATGAAACTCGCCGATTTCACACTATGTTACATGTATCTATGAATGATATTGTTTTGGGAAAACTTGGGATGAGAGAGATGTGCGAGTGTTCAGCAACGTAAATCGAGTTAAAGAATTTAATTTGTTGATTCGAAGTAAACTTATTACGTTTTATTCAGAACATGATTTTTTTTGAAATTATTTACTGAGTAATTTTTAGTATTTTGAGGCCTTGCATGTTTCATTGGTGATTTTAGGAAATGTGACGCCGTTTAGAATGTTACGGAATTTGGGGCGTTACACAGTAAACCAAGTTGTGAAAGATAAGGCTATTGCTGCACCAATGTTTCCAAGTTCCATTTTAAACACCAAAGCCCAACACAACGGCACATGTACGCATAGAACAAGGAAAGAAGACACGAGTATTGGGAAAATCAAGCTTTGAGTCTGGACAAAGCGCGTCATTGGCTTTAGTAATGCACCGCAAAATAGGATGATTAGTGTGACCATTGCTCGAGAAAACTAAAACCGGTGGTGGCGATGACGGCAGCCGCTAAGGAAGACTTACTGACATGTCCAACAACTATAACTGAAACTACCCGTAAAAGATTTCTTCATCTCGGTAACAAATTCCTTCCGTCCTGCTATGCACCATTGAACAATTAATAAAAAAATCACATGTAAAAATAAATGAATAGATTTTCTTATAACTTAAATTGAACAATTACAAATGAAAATAAATGTATTTATTTTATTGAGGAAAAATGAAAGTAAAAATAATTCAAATATATTTACAACAAAATTCATTTCCATATACTTTCAAACGCGAATTGTGAAACTTGAAGGACTGAAACGTAAATTGTTAAGTCTGACGTCGAGAGAACCAAACCACGCGCTTGGAGGAAAGTTAGAGCTAAGCTTTTCTGACATCGGACCGGATCCAAATCACCAACACATGCGCACACTCCAGACAACCTACGTACGAACCTCCAAACCCCCCTCAAAACAAAACAAAACAAAACCACACTCCAGTATCCAATTCCGGCCGACCCACTTCGCCAAATCCTCCTCTCCGTTCCCCAATCCCATCAAGTTTCGATTTTTATCCTCTTTCATCTCGAAATTGATTGCCTTTTTGGCACCACCATTTTGGTGAAATTCTGAGTTTTCAACCAGTTGAGCATTCTCAGCTGCTGCTCGACTGATTGGTATTTTGGAGATTTGCAGTTTGGTAGTTGCAAGCTGGCAATGGATTTTGAGCCATATGATAGTAGCGGTGAGTTGAAAGGGAAAAAAAATGTTTTAATGTATTCCGCGCTTTCCTAGGTTTTGGTAGAAATGTTGTGATTTATTGTGCATTAGTGCGAATGTATGTCTAGTCTACGTTTCTATTGTGGTGTTTGGCATCACTTCATTTGTATAGCTTTGAATTGATTGACACTGAGTCATGTCTTTTTAGAAATGCTGAGCAGAATGGTGTTTTTTTGTTGTTGCTTTTATGTCAATGTTTGGCTTGATTTGAAACGGCAAGAGTTAGAAAATTCTTTTCTTTTTTTGCTTATTTATCTGCTGCATAACGAACAAAATTTACTTGAAATAACAAATTTAAGTAACTTCACAAGTCACAACAGTTTAGTTTGAGGAGGACAATACCTGAATAGGAGCGGTATGCATATTGAATAAAACGAATAACGGAAAAAAACAGAAGTACTTTTCACGTGCCATTTTCGTATTTGACATGCAGAGGTGCTTATTCGTGCTTTTATGTCAAAGTCCAATCTTTGTGGATGATATCAATAGTTAATGAGTTGGTGATTTTTTAGTTTGTTCACGTTAAGTATTTAGTTCCAGCTTAGTATGAGGAGGGCATGATCTAGATCGAGGAAGTACCCTAAGTAAACTAATACACACATACGAAGCAAGATATCCTAGACAATAGCTATTAATCCTTAAAGATATGTTGCCAGATATGATTGTAAATTATCATAGAATATAAACGTGAATTTGGTAACGGTAAAATTTTAAGTTGCCCACTTAATAGCATGTAGGTAGCTGCTGAAAGTGTCTACTTACTGGTTCTCGAAGATGTATTGAAGTTAGGATATGTTATATTGGTGTACTAATATGTAGATAGATATAACAGGTGTAACTGATGGGCATATGCCTTGTGCTGAAATCTTGAAAATGTGCAGCAGGCCCATCGGAAGTTCTTATGCACAAGTATAAATAAGAAAATGACATTTGAAACAATAAATGAAGGTGATGGACCCGTATCGTGAGTGTTTGAGCCTGAATATTGCATGAATTCTATCGGAATGGTGAAATGGATGTGACTTTGAAATTTTTTTTAGTATATGGGTGGTTATTTGTGAGGAAGAATCATACGGGTGGTTATTTGGAATTAACACTCGAACACAATACTTGCCAGATCAGAAAATGTCTGAGTCTGCAAAAAAAAAAAATTCTCTCTCTGAGCCTAAATTAAATGGAATGGAATTTTCTGGTAGAGAATCGAATTGTGTGAAAATTTTATTTTAATTACTTATTTTATTTATAAAAAATGGAATGGTATGTAGAGTATACTTTACTTTCTTAACGGACTCCTATCAGGTACTACGACAGACAGCACGTCTAAAATGTAGATGTGTTTTATCACATGCTTAGATCTTCTAATAAAATTACGATGGACTGCAAATTGCAGTTTGCAGCATCGGAACTCAATCCTTTCTTTAAAAATAAAGAAGATAAGTACTACAGTAGAAAATAAAATTAAAGAATTGCAACTTAATCCAAGGGTCAAAAAGCCCTTAAAACGGACCTAATCAAAGACCATATCCTTAAACCTTATTACACAATATGATCAAAGTTCATCACCATACCAATTACTTTTAACTTTAGGTCCAGTTGGTCCATCTTCCCCGAGCACTTCATTAGGCAAGCTTTTCACAAACTTCTCAAATGCAGTTTTTAAACTTCCAGGCAACAATTTCCCAATCCACTTCAGCTCTTCATCAAGATCATACCTCACATTAGGACCCCATTTTCTTAAGTAGTTCAACCAAGCTGGCTCAGTTATTACATTTTCACCTAAATATCCAGCTGACACTATTTTGTATATAAGTCCTATATCCATGGTTTTGTTACTTTTAGATGAGTCGTTTCGGATCCCGATTAGGCCGTTTCCTTGTAGGACTAGTCCTGGTTTTGGGTATATTGCGTGCCCGTTTAGCGATGCGTAGGTCATGGGCTTGTTAGTACCGTTGTGATACTCAAGTTCTGGTGCATTGATCCATGTACCTACCAGAAAAAAAATATACAAAAGAATCGTGATCAACATTGATAAGAAAACTGAAATACGAAAAATGTATTTTGTATTCTAATTTTACTATGAAGTATACATACCTTTACTGTGTTGGGATAAGTAGACTTTTCGAAGCGTTCCGTCGAAGTTACTAATTCGTAAAGTGATATGTTCCCAGTCCCCAACATGTTGTCCTATTTTTCCCAAGGGGATGTTTAAGATGCCCACTTTGGCTCTAGCAGGGCCATTAAAAGGGTAGAAGACCCAAATGGCCAAGTCTGTAAAGGTTGCACCAAGCATAGGCTTGACATGGATGTAAGCCTCTGAGGTGAGTAAGTCACCTTTTTTCACTAAATCCTTACCATTTTTGTTTTTTGGCAGGTCCAACCAGTATGTACCGTCGTTGGACCCGCCTTGTGGAAGGTTCGAGCCCGTGGGGTGAATTTCTACGGGTTCGGATTCTTCCCCGGATTTATATAGTAGTGTCCCGTTCTCAAAAAACCATTTCACTGATGAAGGATGGAATTTTTCATCCGGGTGCGAATGGATAACCGGGGCATATGCGTCGAGTAGAGTTCTGATTTGAACTAGATTTGGCATTGGGGAAGAGAAGTTCAAACAGATGTTTTTAAGGCAGAAGACCGGCAACGGGTTGGTTTGAGGACCGTTTTGGGTCACAAAAGTTCCAACTGGCACACCAGGGGATTCACTGTGTCTAATACTTGGCCGAAGACTAAAGAAATTGAACCCATTTGAATCCAAGACTTTCCCTTGTCCCCAAATCCAAAGGTCATGTTCACATTGCTCCGTGAAGTCCATCCTAACACATCGGACTTTGTCAAGAGACGGCTTTTCTGAGGTGGGTGTGACAACAAGCCCCACAGATTTGTAATTTTCAGGAGCAATCGGGAGCCAAATGTATCCGAATCCATCTTGCTTGATCTTCAAGGTGTCACTACTCCAAACAAGTTCATAATCCATAGGCTCGGCTAGACATTTTTCGTCTTGTTCATCTTTTGCTACAAGAACCCATCCGAAAAATGGATGGCTGTTGGATTGAGCATAGGAGCCAAGCATGAAGTAACCTTCGGGTATCGATGATGGTTCGAAAAATGTTGCCCCAAGATTGTCTTGCCCACCTTCATTTGCAGCCCAAACCTTGCTAAAATTCGATATTTGACACACCAAGAGCCCTCCAAGATCAATCTCTCCCTTCCCGAATCCTTCCCCTATCAAACAAGCATACCGCATTCAACAATACGATGACCAAAAAATAACAAGTACTTGTAGTTGTGTATTTTTTTTTACCTGGTGGGAAGGTTGGCAAAGAGGAAGGGAGCTTGAAATTATCATTTATCTTGAGTTTCTTGGAAGGCCTTCGCAACGACGGGGAGGAGGAGGAGCAAGTAGCTCCCATTCTTGGTGATGGTGAAAGAAGAAGATGATGGAGTTAGATGAGCGGTGTGCAAGGAAGGAATATGATATGGATTGAGTTGGCAAACCTTCATTTTCACAAACTTATATATCAAACTAGCTAAGAGACAGTTGTGTGTATTTATGAAATTTGGTTGGAAGAGCAAGAATGCTAGCAATCATGGACAACATGTCTTCCAAGCAATCAAAACCTTTATTAGAGTATGATAACCCAATGAGCTCATCTTTGGTGTCATCTACATAACCTCATACATACCTAGACATTATTTGGTCCTACCTTCTTTTACTTGGGTTTCAAATATGGATAAATTAGGGTTCTAAACCTCAATGTGTTTTTGTGTGTTAGAGTTTAAGCCGTTTGATAATTCAGGTGTTCAAGTAACCAACTTAAAGATGGTTATTAAATAAAATATGGATATCTTTACATATAAATTTTTATTTGTAATTGTTTTTTTGAGTTATAAGAAATATATTATTATTATTTAAATTTATTTTTAGAAGTATTACATATTTTCAATAGATAAATTCAGCACTTATGCGACGACGCTATAATATATTATTTCCATCATGTTTGGCTGGATTTGTTTCCATTCATTTCTTATCGAGACAATTGTGTTTGTATTGGGAAGTATGAATATGACTAAAATTGCACGCAAATCTTTTTGCTATAAACCCTAAAAAGGTGGAAAACCTTTATTCTTGCGATGCTTTCGACATGTTTGATAATTGATACCGTTGCAGTTTTTATGTTGTGGACGTTACGACATGTTTGATACTAGTTGCGCTCCCGTCGTCCCGACGAGAATTTTTCTCATGTCTTCATTTGATTTATCTAAAAATACCAAATATTTTCAGCTTAATTTTTTATTTTTAATGTTAATTTTCAAAAATTTTGATTTTAAATTTAATTTAATTTTTGATTTTTAACTGCTTATTTTTAATATTTTCAATTTAAAGTTTTTAAATTTTATTTAATGGATTAGATTGTAATTAATGGATAAATTACAATTTTAAACTTGATTAAACATATTTTTTCCTATTCTTGATTTTTAAACTCTTTATGAAGTAATATATATCAACCTTTTTATGAAGTGACATGGATAGTTTAGTTTTTTTCTTTTATTTAATAAAGGACAGAAAAATAATTTTAAGCTTGATTTTATATCTTCTCCTTATTCTTTTATAAGAATAGAAGTTATTAAAATCTTATCCTATAATTTGGCTGCAGCTTGCAGCATGCAGCATGCAGTAGGAGATTTCAATCCTCCCAAAAACCACCTGTAAGAGAGCACGTTTTAACATTAATGAACCTGCCCTAACTGAAATTATTAATGTTTCTGTTTATCGCATTAAAATAATGTTATTGTACTTCAAACATATAATCAATAATGCTTATAATAAATTTTTTTCCTTAACGGATATTGTCTTACGTGTGGGTTAAGTAAAATAGTCAATCTTCATGTAAATTTTAAATGTTATAAAAAATTTCTTAACAGAACCCAAACAGTTTTATTGATGAGCTGTTGATTTACAATACTTGAGTATATAAACATATGATTTTGTGTAAAAAGTATATGTGCATGACTTTTGCCGAAAACACCTATTGAAATGGTGATTTTTCATAATTGATTATTTTTGGGATGCATAATTAATCATCCATCAATCTAATGTTAATCAATGGTTGAAAATCCTTTGTACTTTTTATATTACTTTTTTTTTTTTTGCGAGAATCATTTCCTGGTAAGAGATCACATAAAAGAAGTTAAAAACTTAAAAAGAGTAAAAAGATCTCGCAATCGCTTTTGAGATTTAAATATAAATAGTTTAAATATTAAAAAAGGTAGAGATTAGGTAAAAAAATGTCTAAATATAAAAAGTATAAAGAGATCATAACCATTGATGTATCTTCTAATCAATGGCTGAGAT
>JAWWMW010001719.1:23038-35888 GCA_035048345.1 Echeveria elegans | reverse complement strand
CGCTTGGGAGGAGACCAGAAAGGGGCACCTGTGCTTGTTGTTGCATCTTCAGGGAAAGTATAAGTCAACTGCTTCACGCGATTAGCAAAGTAGTCTTCAAACCTGTGTTTATTTTTCATTTAATATATATGATTTAAATAAGTTAAGAGATTGATCGTAAAAGTAGGAACCATTTTCATGAAAGATTTAAAATGATGACTTACCTCAGTCGTGCCCAGGTTATGCAGTCTTGGAATGTGTCACATTTATCCTTGTCCAAGTATTCAATGACGCGCTCCAATGTGTCTCTTGCCTGTGCGTCGCCAGCATTTTTCATGGCAGTTGCATACTCACTAGGACTGCTCAAATAAGCATTTACCTCAGTTGGTGTCTTCTCAAGCAATCCCTCAAATTCAGACCTCGCCCATGTCAAGCAATGATCAATGTTGTGCGGGAATGAATGAACGGTACACATCGGTGCCTGTTTCTCCGGAGGATCTCTTGAAGCACCATAGTTTTCTGTGAGATGAGGAATAACCATTTGGGTGTTGCATTTGGCACCAAGTGTTCCAGATTCAAGCAGCGGCTTTTGGAAATATAAGCAGCGTTGATCAATGTAAAGTCTCGCATTCACATTATCAAGGGCATTAACCACTACAGTCAGGTTCTCCCAGAAAGTATCGTCAAACACATTTTCAGTCTCGGGGCTTGCACGGTTTTGAAGAGCTTCAACGTTCAAGCGAGGATTTATCAAAGCAGCTGCTGTAGCTGCAACTGTTGATTTAGCTTGCCCAATGTTCCAATCACGGAAAAGAAATTGTCTGCTTAAGTTGCTCTTCTCAATGACATCATCGTCAGTAACAGTTAGTTTTTCTTGGTCACCGCACGAAATTCCCATTAAGGCTAAGTTTTTTAGAAATTCACACCCCAGAGCCCCAGATCCGACCATGAATACTCTCGCTTGCTCCATTTTCTTCTGAAGTTTGGACCCAAAGACTGAGATTTGCGCATCATACCGACTATTTAAGGGCCTCAAATCATCTGCGTCAAGAGGTTCTGTAGGAAGGGACTCCAAGGAATCAAAGTAGAAAAACTGTTCAATCATAGAAGTGGGGTTAATGATTAAATCAACTTATTCAAAAATAAAATGAAAATCAACATGCATCCTGTTAATTCCAATAGAGGAAAATTTTAAATAATTAGGTCACTAGCTTGAAAAACATGTATCATGTATGCCGGTGATCGTATTTCCATTCAGTGTACCATACTACAAAACACAAAGCACTGGTGAGGGCAGGCTAGGAAAGCGAGTAGTTCCAAAACACAATACACTATTTCTATTTTCACAAGATACGGAATTCAATTGATGCTGTTCCCGACATTGTAAGACAACTTGTCCACCAAACCACTCGCTAGTCACCTGTTTTCTATCTTTAGCTTATGTTGAATCAGGGATTTGTTACCGTCACTAAATCAACAACAGCTTACCTGAAAAAGAGGATGAAACTTCCCGGAGCAAGCTTTCATAACTTCCTGCCCAACAAGGCCACCAAACATGGCAGCCATAGGGTTCAAAACAGCCTTCGCACCAAATGCAAAGCTCCTTAAAACCTTTTGGTCGAATTCTCCAATTCGTCCTTCCTCCAAACTGTTATTTAAATCAGTCACCAGGGATAGAAACTTCTGAGCACCTTCCTCAGACCCAGCCACGGGGAAACTCCCAGAGACTCAGCTATGAACCTGTCTAATGCTTGAAATGCCAAATGCAAAAGTGGAGGACGATCAAATTTCGATAAATCGCTTAGGAGGTAATCACCAGGATCTGTAAGCGCTTCTCGCAGTGGCTTGAATTTTAATACCTTTGGTTGCTTTACTTGAGTGACAATCCCACCCCTAGCGTGTGGAGAAAATTTTGTCGTGTCCTCCTCAATGAACAAAGAATATGGCCTGGAATTCTTTATTTTCCTAGGCTTCCCGTCGTTAAGCTCAGTCATTCCATGGATCTCAGAGAAAACAACCAGATCCCCATCCTGGAAGTATAATCTCTCATCATCAACACATGAGACAAGAGCAGGATTGTCAATGCTGATTGAAGCAATAATGCCAGTATGTGGTTCCTCGCTATCAACATCGACAACAGTGAATACAGGACCGAAGTCACATAATACATTGCCAAACAACCCACGCACTTCGGATTTAATGAAAGCAATTGGAGACTGGTGGGTGTGGCAGTAATCATTGTACTCAATCGCTTTCTCAAGACTAATATTAGTGAATACAACAGCCTGCAAAGCAATAACAGGATATGAATTAACTTTTCTTTTCAACAACAAGGAGTTATAGCAACCAGAACTGTATATTGTAATTATTGTTGATGACCCTTATATAAGGGCTGACACGGTATAATTAAAGTCAGTTAAAAACACGAATAAAATATTTCAAAGCACATGACAGTCTAGCAAATTTTAAGGTATAAGGTAAGACACTAGAGGTTTCGACTACGGACACTAGGTGCATAAGTTTGAAATCATACCTGGAAGTTTGATAGTTGTTCCTTAGTCAAGTTGGAAGTTATGGTGGATATGATCACTGAATTATTTAGCTCTTGTAGCTTCTGCACGGGCTAGAGCTCGGTTTTTACCCAAATCTTTTTCTGTGAATACAAAATTGCTGGAGAAATCCCACAGTTCCACGGTCCCCTCATCATGTAATGTCACACACTTGACACCAGCAAGGATCAGATTCTTGGCTGCATTAGAAACAGTTCATATCTCAGTTAAAAGGAGAAGAACCGAAATCATGTTGCTGACAAGCTTGGCTAAAAGCAGCTTCACCTTGTATCTGTCAAGTTTTTCATTAACATCTTAACAGGCAACCACGCACTCATAGAGTTGTCACTGAAACAGCAAGTGACTGGTTTCCACAATGAAATGTGCACTACAGCGTCTCAAAGGAGATACGAAAAGAACGTGCTTACCTATTTCAGCACCAAGCCCCTGCATCCCTGAAATGAGAATATTAGATGCAAACAGCTTTCGCATTGTTTCACGGCCATACACTGGAAGCTGACGACTGTGAAGATCCTCATCAATATCACCGGAATTTATATCGCCGAATGCCATATCAGAATCTTCTTGATTACTTCGGCGGTTGTTGTTGTTTCTATCAGTGTTAATGTCACCAGTACTATAATTTTCACCGCTAGCCGTAGTATTTCCGGTCGCAGCAACTGAGATCAAATCCTTGACCCTTAGCTTCTTAGAGGAAGAGTCAGTGATGATATGCTCGTGCTCCTCTCCGTTCACCACTACCTCTCCTCCACTATCTCTCTTCCTAGGAAGCATATAGATCACAAAACTGCTGAAAACCCGAAAAAACATATCAAAGTCAACACAAACATGCAAAATCTCACTTACTCCAGTAACAAATGAAAGACACATGACACATCCATAGCCAAACAAAACCCTAGCACCAACACATTTACATAATCCAACTTCCAACTCCACTACCACTCTTCCTAAGAAGCACACAGTTTAGACACTTCACAGAACCGATGAGCGCTGAAAACCAATTTCATCTTCAAATCAAAATATCATAATCAACACATCACATAACCTCACTAGCTCCACGATCAAAATCAAAACAGGGCTGGTACGCTTTAAAAACTCATATAAAAAATCCACACAATGAAAAATACTACTTATTCCATAGTCAAACAAAGCCCTAGCCACAAAAACCACACAACACATCAAGTCAAAAATTCATCTCCCAAACAATCCATCACAAACACAGTCAAAAAACGCCGAATCCAACCTAAACAACTCAACAGGTAAAACATATTTGACCTAAGCACAAAAAAGTAAAGCATATGCAGTAAAAGGTAAATGGACGTGAAGCTGATGAAACGGAGATGAAGAATCGAGGATCGTACCATGTAGAGCGCTGAGGCAGCGATCTTGACGAGGCTATTGGAATTTCGAAGATGCGAACGAGAGACGAAATGACGAGAAGTGGTGTGTTGAGATGAAGAGAGAAGGGGTGAAGACTAGGGCAGCTATAGTGGTGGGAGCTATAAGCTAAAATAGCAAGGTTTTATTGCTTTTAGCTCTTGTGCAATGGGAGACTAATAAAAGTGCAAAAACTTATTTTGGCTTCCCATCCAACTCCCTTGCTAAAATGGAAAGGGTGTATAGCATAAGAACTATCCTACTTTTGTGTGTAATATTCTTTGCTCTTTGCTATTTTTGTGTCATTTTTGCTCATTGCTTATTGCTCTTTCTACTAAAACACTTTTATGTGAAATTACTATTTTTACACATAAGTTTAGCTTTTAGCTCAAACCATTATAGTTGCCCTAACCTGCCTATTCCCGGTTAAGTACCACATTTCTTTTCCATTTTATCTCATCATTTAATTTCTCAAACACTACTACTTTATGCACAGTTTAACATGACATAGCTAGTAGCTATCACTGCACTGTGTAATTTGTGTATGTCACCATCAGACATGGACTGGACTTCCTATAACAGGTTTCTGTTTTATTAATAGTAAGATTTATCCAATCTTGATTCCATCCCATGTTTATTTCCACCCTGTCTTCCTTTAAACTGAATTACTATTCCTTCTAAGAGCTTTCTTAAATTGAAACAGGAACAACCTGTATGAACACATTCCGCTATTTGAATGTCAAAACACACATCAAAAGTTCTCATCATCAATCAACCATTCTTAAATTGGAATTTTTTTTAAATCCTCAACTCAAAAAAATTCATTTTTATGATCTACTTTTATTGACTTTTGTGTAAATTTTTAGAAACTTATATTGATTTTGGCATTATAAGCATGTCGTTAAGTCGAGTGACGGGATTCGTTGACGACAAACATCCATAAAGCGTTTGTTGTTAACGGAAAATGTTAACGACTAATTCACGTCGTTAACGTGTCTCGTCACTCGACTTAACTATAATGACAAAGTCAACATAAGATTCTAAATTTACACGAAAGTCAACAAAAGTAGATCATAAAAATGAACTTTTTCGAATTGAGGATTTAAAAAACATTATTCCTCGTAAAAAATGCACTTACACTTTACAGGGAAGCCAACTACAGTTTGCGAACGATTCGAACTGCGTCGTTTAACGTTTTCCCAAATAGTACAGAATTTGAGGAAATAAAATAGAATGGAAAGTTGTTGAGAGTTGAAAGTAATTTTTTTCCAACTGAAAACATTATATCAAGTTACAATGCACCTATCGTCCCGGCGAGGATGCGGAAACATGAGCTTTTTGCCTCGATTTTGAAATCTCCTCCAAATTCGATGTCTTCGATTCCGATTTCTTCATTCGATTTCGCTTAAACTTCCCAATGTTTCTCGATCCACTTTCCATCATCTCTGATGCTATGTTATTCGATTCTTCACTCATTTTCTCCGATGTTCTATTTTCGAAACTCCAAAAATGGATAAATGAATTTTAGGAACAAATGAGCGCGGTTTTAGCAACCATCGGTGCGTTGCAAAATGGATGAGTTTTAGCGACGATTGATAAAGTTTCGTTGCTGAATAGGTGATGGTGAAAAGGAGATCACAATATTTTAGCGACGACTGTTAATGTTCCATCGCTAAATGGGTGATGCTTTTAGCGATGACTGTTAAAGTTTCATCGCTGAATGTGTCATGATTTTAGCGACGAATGTTTAGGTTTCTATATGATGATGATATTTAATTGTAATAATTTGTAGACGACATGTACAATTTAAGCATTATCTATTTGATGATAATTTTTTTTGCACCCATTCTATTATAGAATAGACTAATGTATCACCCGTCGTCCCGACGGGGATGCGTCGTCCAAATACACAATTGAACCGGTCAAATACAGGCGAAACTCAATCGATCATTTTTTTAATTTTCATTTTTAATGGGTTAGGTTGGGCCCATGTGATTTGTATAAATTTAAACGAACTCATGTGGACTGTGGTTATTTTATTAAAAGAGATTAGAAAGAAGAAGAATGACAATAAGGGTATTTCAAAGCGTTGATGAGGGTGGACATCTCCCCCATCGCATTCTATTATTAAATAGATTATGCCAAATAATAACAACCAATCCCAAACATATTATCACATTTTATCTCAAAATTTTATTTCCATCCGCCGTATTTTTCACAGACCAAACTGCTTTGTTAGATAGGAACCTAAAACTATATTTCAAAATGAAACTTATAATAAGTTTATATTCTTACATATGATGCTGAATTTGAGAATCATGATAGAGTAGAGTTATGTGTTGCGACATGGTAGTATATCAGCAGTATAGCTTTGTAAGATATTCTTGCATTCTATTTCCCATTGTAATAGGTTGATACAGCATTGGAGAATCCTTGCGCCTGTCAATATAAGAACATATGTTCAAGTATTGGTGAAATGTACAGATGTTTCAAGAGTTACTGAGTTATGAAGTCTAATTGTGTGGATCGGAATGATATTAAAAAGGTTCCGGTAAAACAAAGTGAGCTGCTGAAAAAAAGGAGACAATGAAAAGTTAAGGATGGTGATGCTTACATTACTGTCTAGAGTTCTGACTCTCCAACAATAGATATGACCTTCTGGCGCAGTTTTTCGATTATCTGCATTAAGAAAGTGTAGTGATGAACAGTATGGAGTTTTGCAGATGCATAGTGCGAAATAGCGTACGGGTTCGTAGCACATGACATACCATCTTTTCTGCACTGCTCCATTTTGTAACAGCAGAGGCAGCCTCTCTTAGGTGGAAGCAACACGGAAGGTCAAAGTTTAAATAATAGATTGAATTTTCCGTCATTTTTGCTACCCACATTTGGTTCTGTTGATCGTTTGCCTCTTTGATAATATTACAGAATCCCACCTGAAACATAAATACAAAAGCATTATGCAACAATACTCATTTGGAAAGAAAAAAAGGGGAATCAAAAGGAGCAGGACAAGGTCTTGTGTTTAGACACTTACAGTTGAACCTACTAGATTGCTGTTAATAGGTGCAAACAAGTCATCATCACTTTCCGTTAAGCATATATTTATCGCAAGCAATGAATACGACAGATTCTCAGATGATAATTCAAATATGGAGCAGTCTGTAACAAAGATCCACTGCTTTCTTTGATTGGCAGCTTTGAAAACCTCCCCAATGTACACAACTAACCCAGCCATGTCAAATTCACTGAAAAGACCCTCGGTTATATTTGCGGCAGTGATCAGCAACATTTACACAAATGAAAAGTCACAATCAAAAGTGCATGACAGACATCCAGTTATTCACCTGGACAAAGTAACATGCCTAAGATTTGATATGTAAACTGGCTTGCGAGGAACATAAGACGTCCTGAGGATTTAAAAGAAAGGCACATGTCTCAGTTTTGCAGTATTACGAGGACTTCATCTTACATTTAGTTTAACCTGAGATTTTTCTATGGAAAAGAGAGGTATAACCAAACTGAATTGAAGGTAAATGATCAATACCAAGTTAAGCTGGAAAGAACCTTAATCATGTACCAGCTATGGTGATCTTCCCACAGAAAAGTAAAATATAAATGTTAAAGATAAAGACATACTCAAAGTGCTTGGAGGCTTCAAAAGATAAAGGCCTCCATCCTGAACTAGATCCCCTCGCAGAACAGTACAGGAAACTTGAATCAGAGCTAAGAGCTACCAGTCCAGATACCAAATACGCCTGACCTTCAAGTAGCTCATGTTGCTGCTTATTGGCATGTGACACTGAGCAGTATTAGTAGATTGTGAAATGAAGTGCGCAACTTCTGGATGTAAGAGAAACATATGAACACAAATACACAATATCCCTGGGAGTTGGGACTAACCAAATACCACAAAAGGCACAAGAAACCGACCAAACAGGAATTACTAATGTTTATCATCTATAGTAAATAAGCATTGATGGAAAAGGGGGGAAAAGAAACATGGGATATCAAAAAGAACTTAGTGATGACCTGCTTTTCAGTTGGCTCCCATATAGTAACTATTCCTTCTTTGTCAAAGTTGTTTATACGACAGCTTTTTCTCCATAATCCAGCTACCTTTACCCTCATAAAGGCTGAGACATTTCTTTCAGTTAAGCCAGCGTCTGCAAGGGCTTTAGTAATAGATTTGTCCATATCTAAGTGCTTAATTTCCTGACGAGCAATATAAATAAATTACTTGCGGTTGGCAGTTCATAAGAACAGAAACTCAAATATATACATAATGTAACCTTCAATTTTGCTTGATATGTTCGAAATGATTCTAGCCGCTCCCGGCTCAACTCTTCCATCAACGCCTCGGGCTCAGCAGCTGTTTCGAGTTTCTTTAACAGCCTTGCGTTTTCTTCACTATCACTTTCAGTGCAGGTTTGAAAGTCATTGTTGTGAGAACAAGAAGCAATGGCTTCTACTACAGATAACCGCCTGCATCCGAAACATAAATGAAAAGAAAGTTCAACTCAATGCGTTCAAAATAAATGAAGTTCGGTTATGTCGGGTGCTGATTATTGACTTGTAGTGAAGTTACAAAAGTGCAAGTCCAGAAATGTCATTGAAAATAAGATTATCTTTCAAAGTGAAGATGGAAAAACCTTTGATTGAAAGAATGTCTGGCTTTAGCTTCCAACTTCCCTGATCGGATTACTGAAAAACCACCGGGGAACCTAATCAGAAGAAAAAAGCAACAGGGATTATAAGACAGACATTCAGCATTCCTATTAAGCAAGGAGTGTACCTTTCTTTGTATAGGAGAGGGTATATCCTTTTAATTAGGACTAAAGTCCGGGGAACGGGACCTCCTCCAACTTTGATGCATTTAAATGCCAAGGGAGCAACGGCACTCTTGCCTGTGAAAATATGTAAAAATATATAGGTACATCAAGTAAAGATAGATGCAGATAAGTTAGATATTTAGTGATCACTAATAATCAAGGATGAAGCAAAGCCAGGTAGGGTATCAGGAAAAAATTCATTGCTTACACAGTCCCAGTCGATCAGCCCAATGGGCTCGATATGTCCCATTCAAGTGCAATGACAAACTAACTGTCTTTGTTTCCTGATCCATATTCCATAGTTAAAGAGAAGAGAGTATACAAGCTAGATTGTGGTACTCATAAATGGATCTTAACTGTAGATTGATGAAAAAGAAAACCATGTCAAAGTTGGTAAACAGTCAAACCTCTATGGGTGAAACAGGGCTGATCCAGCCACATAATCTTGCTCCCCAGACCTTAACAGCCAAATAAATGTGGGTAGCATGCATACCATACGGTTGAAAAAGGAGCCAAAACAGAAATAATTGCATACCCGAAGTTTCTGTCCGACAAAGAGTTTTTCTTTGGCCAACTGTTTCAACAATAGAGCATCCAGAACACCATCTATTGAGTACCTAAAGCAAGGAGTGTTTTAGATACATATATGTTTCGAGTTCAGAGGGCACAGTGGGACAGTTACTGACCACCCATCTGTTAGTTGCACGTCTGCTGTTTTGCAGTCATCAGTCCCACTTGATTTGGGGTCAGCATTTTGCTTTGAATATATAGCTGATACGCAAAGCACCATCATTGAAGAAGGTGATGTATCTCCTTCAAGGATTCGCTTGATTGCTGAACGGTGACCGTGATTTACTTCTCTTTCATATCTTGCAATAAGGAGCTTATGAATTAGCTTGAGAGCTTAAACGCGTGTCAAATATGTACAGTCACACTGTAAGCATACCTGTATTTCAGTTCCTCAAGCACATTTGTCACCGACAAAAAATTTCCACCAGGTTTTGCTGGGTATCTCCTATCATAACTTGCAAGTTTCCAAATTATCCACCTGTAGTGATTCGCAACCCACCTAGACATATAAAAGATTAAAGTTGATTTATGTCGACTAGATAGGACATTTTTGATTTGCCAATTTTAATGTCAACCAAGCTTTTTCTGTTTTTCAACAGTCCTCGTGTTAATCAGTAAGCAAATAACAAGTGACCTAACAAATGAGCTTACTCTTTAGAAGCATGTTGCTTCTGAGCTCCAGTTGCAACCAACATATCAGCAAATTGCTCAACTCCAATGCCAGCAGAGGTAGCTCCATCAGTGAAAACATAATTGTGAGCATTATCTGGGCTTATCAGATTTAATTCTCGGAGTACAGGATCCAACTGCAACACCAGATAAAGGGTACA
The DNA here is from genome assembly GCA_035048345.1 of Echeveria elegans. Classification (NCBI taxonomy): domain Eukaryota; kingdom Viridiplantae; phylum Streptophyta; class Magnoliopsida; order Saxifragales; family Crassulaceae; genus Echeveria; species Echeveria elegans. The sequence continues at coordinate 25,730 of JAWWMW010001719.1, read as the reverse complement.
TGAGTCTCTGAAGAAAAAGGAACGAAGAAGGTTGATAAAATGAGAAACATTTAAGGGCTCATGCACCAACTACCATGTGCTGCTGTGAAGAAAGAACCTCCAAATAATCATGAATAGACGATCGTGTCACCTCAAAGGGGTACCGAGTAGAAACATTTTGTTTGCAGATTGCATGTTCTAATGCTACTGTGATCATAAGACCAAACAAAAGTTGTATCAGTCACAAAGTACATACTCAGAATGAACTATGTTCATCTGTAACTCACATACCATCCATAGCCACTGGACCATTGTTAACCAATGGGGCTGCGAATCTGGAACGAGGTCTCTTGAATGGTGAGGGAGAATGCCTTCTTGCAAATTTCCGTTTCTTATGCTGCTTGTTTTCAGAAAGTGTATGCATCGTGTTTGAGACATCCAAAAGTGGCTTTCGAGATGCAGGTCTAGCAGAACAGTTATTGACACCATTTACTCCAGAGTTCATATTCACTTTAGCATTTGGTGGTAATACAATGCTCCCACTTTTTGGCATTGGATGACAAGCCACATTGTCGGACTTATATGCACAATCAGAGGCTTCCTCGTTGAATTTGTCAATCAAGTTTTTCCCTGAGCTCGGTCTATGTGAATCCAAACATAACTGCAATTTGTGTGGAGATGATCTCAACGGAGATACAAAAAATTTAGATGGAACATTGGCCTTCTCAGTCTCCATACAGGAGGCAGAAGCCTGATCAGAAACACTTCTTCCTACAAAAAGAGGGACGACTACACTACTTGGACCAGCCTCCGTAGAAATTTCTCCAATGTCAGGATCCCCAAGGAGGCTCCTAGCTAGTTTCAATGCTTCACCTGAAACAGATATGGATCTCCCACCAGCAGTATGGAATTTGATTGGTGGCGGTTCCAAATTTGAGCTACAGTTTTGTTGTGACACTCGTCCAGGCATAGGATATTTTGTAATTTCACATACTGGCATTATAGTCACAAATTTAGCCTGATTTGACGATATTGATTTAGGATCATCATGCTCAGCATCTTTCTCTATTCCCCCAGAATGAGAATTATTCTCAGACGTCTCATTTGTAACACAAGACTTAGCTGGACTGATGAAATCTTGTTCTACCTTCTCCAATCCTAGTAATGCCTTTGCTCTCATAAGACCAAGAGGAGAAATGTCTACCGTCTTGCCAGATGCAGTTTTGAAAAGGGATTCTGAGGTACCATAATCATCAGCCCTTTCAAACGATTGTCTACGGCCATTAGCAACACATTTATCTGTACCATGAATCACAACTTCAAATCTGACTCGTACAAAAGACACAAAAAAGGAGTTCCGCTCACGAGAATTTCAGGTCAAGTATTGCCTGGAATCAACCTTATCCAAATTCAAAATAACACTTGACTAACCTAAGTTCAATCTGCAGCAGTAAAACAATTTACCAAGAAAGAAATGTGTTGATTTTAAAAAAAAAATACCTAAATCCACATCCTCAAAATCAAGTTCGCTGAGAACGGCACGAGCTCTATCAATAGACAATTGCTTCACCTCCACCTTCTTCCCAAATCCAGTTCGAAATACACCCTTATTCTCAGCCTCATCACAATTCTCCACAACCCCCTCCTCCTCCTCCTCCACCGCCGCTGCACAAAACACATCTCACCTTTCAACAAACATCCGAACACAAATACGAATACCGACCGAACCAAACTTACCTACACGCAGTAGGTCAGCGACGGAGGTCTGCCGGGCTGGAAGTTGAGGTAGGCTGTGTTGTTGGGGCGAGGGAAGGGGGTTCCGGTCGCAGCTTTCCCAGCGGTAATTGTTATCGGCATCGGAGAAGATTCTCCAGGTTGACATTTTCCAGCGACGACGATGGGTGAAATTAGGGTTTTGATTTGGGGGAGATAATGAGAGAGAAGCTTCTGGTTTCACTTTCAGCAGCTGGAATTTGAAAAGGCGCCAATTTTTTGTGCTTTTTATTTTCAGAATTTAAAAAAAAAAAACAATTTTCATTGTGGGGTTTTTAATAGTAATTGTGGATTAAAACAAAGTAACCATAAAACCATAGCTACATATGTATGTTTTTCTTTGAGTTTGTATTATTGTCTTCTTGCAAAATTCAGATATGAAGACCAAATTTTGGATGACTGCAGCTTACTGTTTAAAAATTCAATTTGGATTCTTTTGATTCTAAATTTCTCTATTAGAAAGTATCTTTCTGTAGATATATTGACCTTAATTTAGTTCATTTGTAGTGGAAAGTTACGAATTTTTAAAGCTGGTAATTAGAATTAGTCTGTAGAAAATTGACAGTTTTACTAGCGAAACTTGGATTTAGGATAATTGGCTTATCCATATTTCATGATTCTGATTTTTATAAAATATTGGACATAATAAGCTTTGGAACGATGTATTTTACGTTATCGGATTTCATTCGAATATTAAGATATAAATTTATAAAGATAGCTATGTAATCATGTGAGATTTCAAAGTGTTGATTGTTTAAAGAGTTTTGAATGTTATTATCTTGTTGTAGGACTTTTCTGAACTTGTTGAGAAGTTTGTAAAGCTTTTGAGGTATATAACTTTGACTCATTCTGGGTGCTCAGATAATTTCGTTCTTTCTCCGCTTGTTTGTTGCCCTTGTCTCATCTTGATATTGTTTCGATTTCCGTTCCTTTATGCTTC
>JAWWMW010001718.1:58702-78010 GCA_035048345.1 Echeveria elegans | reverse complement strand
AAAAAGTAAAATTTGGAACATACAAAATTGAACACTAAAATGTACGTCAGAGGACGTGGATGTTGTGTGTTAGTGGATGAGCCGCTGAAGGCCTGGTGACAGATAGTTATATATGTACTTATATCTATATATATAAAAGAATATCTAGAATAGTGAACTACACATATAGCGATGAAAAATAAGAATAAGTCTAAACTGGAATAAGGAAAATAGGAATATGAATAAGCATAAAACGAAATAAGGAAAAATTAGAAAAAGACAAAATAGGAATAAGATAAAATATGAATATGACAAAAAAAATGAAAATACTCATTTAAATTTGGCCCGCACGACACCAAAAATTGGTGGAATGAGTTCCGCCCCTATTTGAACGATTCGATTGCACATACTGGACGACGCATCCTCGTGAGACGACGGACGGTACACTTGTACTTTATAAAAAAAACATACAAAATCGAACACTAAAACGCATGGTTAACTACAGGACTCAGTTGTTAATTTTATAAACTTGTTCTATCTATCTGTCTATCTATCTATCTATCTATCTATCTATCTATCTATCTATCTATCAAGCGTCTATCAAGCGGACCTCAGTTCAGGCCCAGCATAACAGCCCAAGGGCTGCTTCTGTATTCAATCTTATAAACAATCAAACGACGCCGTTCTGATTCTCCAACACTACGAAACCCGGGAGAACGGAGACAGAGAGATAGTAGCGGACAGGAATAGGATGTCGTTCATGAAGGGAGATTTGATGGCGAAGACACGGAAGCTCGTCAAGGGGTTGGCGAAAACTGAGCCAGTATGGCTTAAAGCAATGGAACAGTTCGTTTATAATCTTCCTCAATCTCATTCTTGTAATCTGCGTGTATGTTTTGATTGGTTTCCAATTTGTGTCTTTGATTTCTGATGAAGCTGAAATGAGAGATTTTGCTGTCAATTTTTTATTTTTATTCTTACCCTTTTCGGTTTATGAATTTGGTTATCAGGGTTTTGATTTTGTGGATTGAATGCAGGTTTTTGTTTGGTTGATAAAATGTGAGAATTTAGGGTTTCAGATTCATAGTCTCTCACCTGTCAAATTGACTAATGTTGATCGTATCATTATACGGATTATTAATTTACTGGTTTGAGAAGAGTGTCCGTGTCCGTAGAGATTATATCCAAGTGTTGACTACTCCTATTATGTTTGTAGAAGGGACTTTTAGTGTTAAGAAGATGTAGTGCAGCACTGTTTTGTCTAGTGTTTTGGCTTTTTGTTGAATCGATTGTTTTTGAACTTTGCGCTCGTTGAAAATAAGGAGAAAAGGCGTGCTTTAAGCATTTGGTTATCATGTAATTTGCTACATAGGTCTCCGCCAGCAGTGTTTCCTCGTATTGATGGGAAAATTCAACAAATCACTTTTCCTGAAGATGTTTATGTGAAGAAATTCTTTCAAATCAATCCGGATTCTAAACATGAGGACCCAGTCGAGTATGTCTGTTATAATTTTATAGCTTATTGATTTTTCTGAATCACATTCATTTTACACACCATTTTGTATGATCATATTAATAGGTTTTGTTTAACTAACAGCAAATGATTATCAAAAACAATTTTTGACATTAGTTCTCTAATTTCTGCAGCATAAGTGGCTTCGATCCGGTTCCAGCTCGTATTTTTGGTTTGCGGGTACTTGAGTTGAAGGATCAGGGAGTGAAGGAAGATGAAGCCGTCGCAGTGGCTAATGTAAGTGTATTCACTGCTTCATTTGCCAGTTTCACTCAGAACACTACTCTTGAGACTCTTTGACTACTAAGTTGATGATTTTTCCTTTTTAACGTGCAGTTGGAAGCTCGTAAACAAAGAAAGGAAAAAAAGATGGCTTACACTAGGCTAAAGCAGATAGCTCGTATCCAAGGAACAAAACCTCCACCCAATCCTTACCCTAGTGCAATCAAGGAAATACAAGCTGAAGAAAGGAAATACGTGCGAGACAGATTTTTCAACCCCAAGATACTCGAAATTGTGAAACAAATGAAAGCCACTAGAGAAACTGAGATCCGGGATGGATTAAGACCTGGCTTACCACCTGTACGACTAGGTGGAGGGCCCGGTGGACCAAGAGGTCGAGGCTTCCGCCGATAAACTACATCTTCCATGTACTATCCCCATCTACAGAGGGCTTCCTTACATGTCTCATTTCTAGTTTCTGATTGTTGATTCAAAGCTTGATAAAATAAGTTTTCCAAGAAGGCTTTCCAAAGTTACCAATTTCAAAGCAGCTTGGTTTTGAAGTAAACCACTTGCGCTGAGTTGCTCAACAGGAAAACTGTGGAAAAGCAGTGTTGTTCTGATTTCTTAAGTTCCTTTATTAAAGCCTGAGTTGTGTTATGAAATTATCAAAAAGAAAATCTTTGGAAAGTGATTATTTTTAGCTTGGCAGCTCCAGATTCTCAAAATCAAGCAAATGCTGAGTCTCATTTGTAATTACGTTATGTCTTAAGTGTCTAAAACTTTCATGGAAATGCTTTTCTTGCGACTGTTTTCTGGATCGCTGAAAAAATGCTTTCATAGATTCGGATGCGCCTTTCCTTGCTGCAGGTGTCCCTTTCCTTTTCTACAAATTAAGAACCCGAGTAAACATAGACACACAGTCTAAAGAAGGAACAGGAAGGGAATAACGAAAATACTGAAACTGTGATTGTGACTTATCGTAATTGCAGCTACTCTTTGTGCATGAAGAGCTGGGTCACGATGCATGATCCTCATTCTATTACTGAACATACCTGTTTTAGCATTTAGACTCTGCAATCAATCACTACAAAATCAAGATTAGAAACAAGACCTCACAGTAGCATTGTTGATAACCAAGTGTTTAGAAATTCTGGTAATCTATTTCAAAGAGTTGACGCCGAAAAACTAACCTTTAATGATCTGCTAATCTTTAGACCAACTTCAGGGGGGACGTATATTGATATAATCTCTTCGATTTTCTTTTCACTATATTTATATCCAACTTGTCCGCTTCATCGTCTTCTTTCATTCTCTGTGCGGAGACCAGAGGTAGCATATGAATAAAAGGAATCATATCTTATAACAAAATAGCCATATCATACACTTTGTATGGCAGAAAGGGGCTTACATAGAGTGTGCTTTCTCCCAAGGTTGCTCATCTATCGATTCTTCCCAGATGACGCAGTCACCCAAACATTGCAAACAAGTCATTAGTCCCTGCATGAAAAAAAAGAGAAAAAAAAAGAGAGCCATTACCACAAATGAAAGAGGCACAGAATTTAAGAGCTAATCAATAAAGACAATCCAAAATAGAAACCTTTCCATTACAAAGTGAGCAATCCACTCTCCATCTTTCTGTTCCGCACTAAGTACACGGAGTATACCCCCTTCCTCTGCAGCTCGGGCAAGGTAACTCTCTAATATACTGCCCATTCGGACCAAACCAGGACCTCGAATTCGACACATTTTGCGCTTCAAACCTGACCAAATCAAAAAGGGCAAACAAAGAACTCTGTAATACTCTTAAGTCATCTAAACTATTAAACTCAAGCCGAAAGAACTCTAACCGCGGCCGAAGATCATATGCAAGTCCAAAATACTCTTCAGAAGGATCAAAACTAATCTGCCCAGAAACATAAAACTTCCAATAATCTGCCCACAACACAAAACTGTACCAAAATTGGCTAAAAACTCACCTTGAGCTTTCTCACTTCCGGGGCTGAATCATCACTCATCGACGTTTAAACAACCCTCTTTCCACTCCTTCTCCTGGACCCAATTACAAAAATCAACCCACCACTCTTCTGACTCCATTTCACCCCAAAAGTTCCAAGCTTTACGCACATCAACGACACTGCTGTACACAGCTCCGGCGGCGCTGACCCAATCCGCAGCATAGCTAGAAAAGTTCAAAAACAGTTCAAAGGTCGAATCTTTCACTTTACGTGAGTTGAAAATTGAGAGACAGTGAACGTATGGATTCAGTTCAATTCAGATATTTCTCGTTCAGATATTTCATCAAACAGCTTCCGTGCGTCACCCGAACGCAGCGTTTTAAACCCGACGTCAGACGTTTGATGTCTTCACTACAACGTTCGGCGTCCATATCCACTCGTCTCGCTCACTTGCTTCAACTTCGGCAAGCATGAAGAGCCTCCAAATCCACTCTGTTCGGAACTCCGGCGGACAACTTTCTTCACATGAATCGATTCGTCGAATTGCGTTCAGTTCAAGAACCATCTCACGCTTTCCAAGGTCAGAAATTTCAACCCAAAAGTTGTTAAAAAATCGATCTTATTGCATCCAATGTCGTCGCTCTGAGTACATCGAGCCGCAGCGGCTCAGTCCCTCCAGACTCTCTTCCGACAGACCCGACAGTAGCGGCGGCGGAGGTGGTGGAGAAGGTGGTTGGTTTCTTGTAACATTTTCGAATTTTGTAGGGTTAGGTTTAAACCGTTTGACCAAAAAGATTTGATTTTTATGATCAGGTGGTGATTTCCAGACTAGGGTTTTTGTTGGGCATTCGATTTACAAAGGGAAGGCTGCATTGACGGTGGAGCCGAGAGGTCCGGAGTTTGCTCCACTAGAGGTGTGTTTTAGGGGGTTGGATGAGGATTTTGAGGTGTGAATGTGAAGTTTTTGATGTTGTTTAGGTTTGTTCTTTTTTTGATGTAGTCTGGAGCCTTTAAGGTTGCTAAAGATGGGTTTGTGCTGCTTCAGTTTGCGCCGGCATCTGGACTGAGGCAGTATGATTGGAGTCGGAAACAGGTTATTGTTACTTGTCAGTTGTACCGGACCTGCCTTTTAAGTTGTTAAATAGGTTTCTCAGTAGTTATTGCAAGAAGGTTTATGTTAATAGCTGATGATATTTGGACTTAGGAGTTGTAACAATTTGTTTATGAAGTGGAGATGGAGTGAAGTTACCTATGTTGGAAATACCACGCGTAGTGTCATATCTAAAGTTTCGGATATAAAACTGGACGGTATCGTATATGAAGAAAGAGATTGTTGACGTTAATAGACTAATCTGCTTAGATTGTCTTAATGTTGATATTCACCGAGTTAAAATACATGGAGCAAAGGGAGTATTATTTGATTTCTTCCGTTTGTATTTTTGGTTGGTGGATGGACATGCTTGATGTATTTGTATGAAGGCTTTTTTCCATTTTGGTCTGAATTTGATGGGAGTGTTTCGACATAATCTGTAGGTATTTTCGCTCTCAGTGGTTGAAATTGGAAGCTTAATGAGCCTGGGGCCAAAAGAGTCTTGTGAATTCTTCCATGACCCATTCAAAGGAAGAAGGTTAGAATCGCCTATTGATTTGCTTTTAAAACGCACTCCATTGCTTACGGTTAGAATCCGCCTATTGGTAAGTTGTAACTCATACCGTTCAATTTCAATTTTAACATGCAGTGATGAAGGCAAGGTAAGAAAAGTGCTTAAGATCGAGCCTCTTGCTGATGGCACCGGCCACTTCTTCAATCTCAGTAACTCCCTCGCCTAATTTTACATCCTTCCATATATGATACATGAGTAATTGAGTTTGAGTTGTTCAATATTTAAGGTCAAACATACTTGTTTTCTAGTAGTCTTTGGATATTGAATTGGCCTGACACTTAGCCGGAAAGAAAATATTTTAACATCCATTGCTTTAACAATAGGTGTTCAAAACAAGATGTTAAACATGGATGAGAACATCTACATTCCAGTCACCAAGGCTGAGTTTGCTATCCTAAACTCCCTTTTCAATGTAAGTTTTTCTTTCAGCGCTTTATATCAACTCAACATTTTTTCCAAATGCAGCATTTTTTTTTACTGAGAACATACTTCTGATTATTCATAACAAACGCAGTTTATCTTGCCGCATCTCATTGGATGGCATGCTTACGCAACATCCATAAAGCTTGATGCTGGCCGTTTGAACAACATAAGCACTGGTTCTCCTGCCGACTACGAGTGGAATAGATAGGATAAAATTAAGTCTCCTTCTTCATTCTAGTACCACTTGGTTTCTGTTATGTAGTTTTGGAAACAAGTTCACCATAGTTGTATTGCGAAAGACCTTTTTGTATGAGAATTCAATCCATTTCATCTTTTGATGCAAATTCACATTCTTGTTTTTATAAGGTACTGTAGTAACCTGCTGCCCATTAATCCAATCATTTACAAATAATGATTTTGGATACAGAAAGATAATATTACGAGAGAAAAGTTGAATTAGGACGAGTATATTATCTGATGAATGAATGAGTTAATCTTAATCGTTGATTTGTATCAATTCAACGGTTGAGATTGATAACTTGTAATCTCAACCACCCGTATTTTTTGCTAATCCATTTTTTATTTTAATTTAAAAAATATTTTAATCTCAATCAATGATTTAATCAAAATCAACGATTGAAATTAAGTTCTCGTATCTCATAAAAAAATATTGTCTCCAAAAAGAATCTTCCTCAATATTATTAATTAATAATAATATTTAATAAAACACGTGATTTCCATATGCATCTCACTGATTAATACGTATATTTACATTTACGGATATAAATATTAATCCAACCGTGCACCGTGCGACCGAGTTAAGCTTTACAGTTGATTATTATTTTATCTAAATTTCGTTCATGTGGTTAATACACAGACAGTAACCTTGTATTGTGATCTTATAAGAAATTAATTGTATTTTACAGGATCATAATCCTAATTTCTCAAACAATAAGGTGAGGCCACGTCATCGTCCCCTCTCAGCGTTCTGATTTTTCTTGCGAACAGAGCCAGCGAGCGAAGCTCAAACATACAAATCGAATTCAGCTCCGGCCACCTGGCTCCAATTCAGGCCATGACCCAAATCGGCGAATCACGAAAAGATGAGAACTTGCGACTGAAACTAACACTAACGGCACTTTCAGCAATGGCGGCGGAAACGACGACGTTTCCGATCGACCTAACGAAGACGCGACTGCAACTCCACGGCGCGTCGAACTCCGTTGCTCATCCGACCAACGCTTTTAGAGTCGTTTCGGAGATTGTTAAAGGGGAAGGTGTGTTGGGTTTGTATAAAGGATTGTCGCCGGCAATTTTGAGACATTTGATGTACACGCCGATTCGGATTGTCGGATATGAGCAGCTGCGCAATTCGATTTGTGGTGAAAAAGGTTCGCTTTCTCTCCCTGAGAAGGCGGCCGTAGGCGGCGTTTCCGGAATGATCGCTCAGGTATGTATTTGATCCCCAGTTTGGGAACTAGGGTTTATAAATTGAAATTAAGTTTTTTTAATGAATTTAATGTAAAGTTCGAGGCTTGAAATTTTTATTTGTTGAAATGGAAATTGACTTGTGAATTTATAGAATCTGGGCGAAATTTTTTGTATGGAAGTTCTTGATTTTAAGGTTATGTGTGGTGGTGCAGGTTGTGGCGAGTCCGGCAGATTTGGTGAAGGTGAGGATGCAGGCGGATGGGAAATTGGGTGAGCGGAGATATTTAAACGTTGTGGATGCGTTGAGTAAGATTGTGCGAAGTGAAGGAGTTGGAGGGTTATGGAGAGGGGTAGTACCGAATATGCAAAGAGCGTTTTTAGTGAACATGGGAGAATTAGCGTGTTATGATCATGCTAAGAGGTTTGTGATTGATAATGGGATAACGGGTGATAATGTGTATGGACATACATTAGCTTCGTTTATGTCAGGGTTGGCTGCGACTAGTTTGAGCTGTCCAGCTGATGTGGTGAAAACTAGGATGATGAATCAAGCTAAGGGGAATACGGGGTATAGAAATTCTGTGGATTGTTTGGTGAGAACGGTTAGAGGTGAGGGAATAAGGGCGTTGTGGAAAGGGTTTTTTCCTACGTGGGCGAGGCTTGGGCCATGGCAGTTTGTGTTTTGGGTTTCATATGAAAAGGTTCGAGGTTTTGCTGGAATTTCTTCATTTTAGGACAATGCATATGTTTCCTCCCCGCACGGGGTTGCTGAGTTTCACGGTCGCAGGTTTCCAGCATTTGATTGTGGAAGATTTAAGAATTTGCAGATATGAAAGACATGGAGATGCTTACAAATGAAATCAGTCCCTTGGCTTTTATTCAAGGACGATGTTAATGGATTGATTTGAATCAATTTCGGACTCGGGAACAATGTCCGTGTTTGAAAGACTAAACAGGAAGGAACAGGTGCTCAAAATGTGATTTTCTTTTATAGCAAAGAAATTATCGTAAAATGTTACAGGTGTCACGCAGCTTATGTAACAATTCTAGACATTGGACACTGACGAGTTCACTGTATAGAATGTGCTGCTTTCAGCGCAACAGGGTAAGACATGTGACAAAAAGTGTGTTTCCATTTGTAGCGACGATGAAATTATAAAATCTTACAGAAGTTTCACAACTTATAAATTAAAATGAGTTGGTAGCCCGTAAGTCTAGATATGGGACATCCTGACAAGCTTGTTGTAAAGAATGTGGTCGTCTCTACCAGTATTTGTCTCCAGCAGTGCACTTTGTACAAGTTCCTGTTAAGATCGAGTAGATAGGCAGATGTGAGTGGAAGATGTTATATTTTTTTTAAACTCTATTTGCAAATTCTCACCTTGACATCACGGTGGGAAAGGTATTGTCCTAAGGTATGAATGATTAGTCTCATGTCCTCAACCTGAGAAGAAGAATAACCGGCTTAACAATAGCTCAGTAGCTTAAGGAGAGGGAAAAGCCGAGAAAATCATAGGGTTTTAGGATTTACCCTAATATAGCCAACTCTGTTCCGGTCAAAGAATCGAAAAGCCTGCAACAGGGACGAGGACATCAACAACTGAGTTTAAAAAGCAGTTCAATGAATTGGTTGATGAGAAAATAGCATTACCTGCAATAGCTCCGTATTGACTACTTCCTTGGCTGCAGGAGTTCCCTTATTATTTTCAGCTTTAGCCTTCTTATCGCTACTGGCTTCTGAATATTCTGCGCTGTTTCTGTCACTGGTATCTTTAGATGACTTCTCAGTGTTCCCTTTCTTCTCAACTTCCTTGGTTGGCAAATCAGCCATTTCAGTATTCACCTTGTCAATTTCCTGATAGATGAATACCAAGTTAAAACTTCAACTTCAACCCATCTGTATTTAAGGAAATATTATATAATAGAATAGCATGGCAAAAGGAGCAAGAGCCTCATTTTAATGCAAGAGCAAGACACTCGAGAGCAGCCAGATTTATTAAAATCAAATCCAGATGACTAAGTGGTTTACCTCATTAGCTAATTTGGGTGAATTAGCATCCTTCATTTCCTCATCTTCTTCCTCAGGATCCTCTTCAGGATCTTCGTCAGATTCTGCGGCTTCAAGATCTAGTCTATCTTCTTCTTCCATGATCTCTGTGCCATAATCAGCAGGGGGAACATCCTCCATGGCAAGATCGGGCGAAGGAACCTCCTCGGCAATATCAGCAGAAGGAGCCTCCTCCACGGCAACATCAGCAGAAGGATCCGCATTCTTCACGCCATCAGCTGGAGAATCCTCCTCAACACCATCCGTTTTAACACTGCTTTTGTTATCAGTTTCTTCTTGTTCAACTTGGATAATCTTTTCCACACTATTTTTAGCCTTGGAATAATCAGTTTTCAATCTTTTGGAAGGCGTCGCTTCCTTTTCTTTCACACTGCTATCTTCTCTTTCACGTTTCTTCTGGTTTCTTTTGGAGACAAATTTGATCCGCAATTTCTAGAAAACAACCAGAATAACCAATAAGTATATAGGGCCAGCAGTGTAGTTGACGAAATTAAATGATGCAACAAACCTGAAGAAAATTCAATATTCGAGATGCCATTTGATATTGAAGCATTTCATATATTGACTCTGCAAACACTGAAATCTGAAAATGCAAGTGAAATATTATAATGTTACTCTTTATATCCAAGGAGCAGTACCCTGAAACATGTACTGGATGTAAAGATGAAAATACAGAAATTAGCAGAAACCTCAAAGGTTGATTCGTCAACGTCCTTGTCAGTATAGTCTAGAAGGGATTCCAGGGACAGTGAAAGAGAGCGCACCTGAGACAAGAGAAATTATCATTCAGTTTATCACTCAAAACAGAAAAAAGAAATACACATTCATTTTATGTAGCCCAGATTTGACCTACTTTAGTATCTTTGGTTGACTTTGTTTTCAGAATAAAACCGGGACGAGGAGGTTCCTCTCGCTTCCTTTTATCAATCAGCTCTATGGATAGACTTTTCACATCATCTTTTCCAACATTGTTCTTTTCCTCCTTCACGGATTTTGCTCCACCTTTGGAAGTGCTGGATAAAACTTTTGAGCCATTTTCACTTTTTTCACTAGCCGTGTTGGTTTTACTAGCATCTGACGTAGTGGATTTTTTTCCAGCATCTGGAGTAGACTTAGTAACAGGACTCTCTTTCTTTTCTGAATTGCTGGCTTCAACTGCTTGATTGTCAGTATTAGATGATTGCTTCATCGAACCTTCAGCATCTACTATCTCATCAGTGACACTGGTTTTACTATTGGTGGCCCCATCGACAGCTTCAACACCAGCGGTCTTCTTTTTGGGCACCTTCTTGATTACTTTTCTCTTTATAATTGTAGTTTTGGTGCCAGTGGGTTTTGCAACAGGTTTTTTCCCGCTTTCAGCAGCAGTTTCCTCAGCTTTAGCAGGAGACTTCTCGGAATTACCGACATGATCAGCAGGTTCTTTATCTGCTTTCACCTCAGCAGATAAATAATCAGTCGTGTTCGTAATTTTGTTTGTGACCGGAATTTTCTTAACGACCTTCTTACGGAGAACAGTCTTTGTACTGGAAGGGTTTGCTGGATATTCAGTGTTTGGGCTACCTATCACTGGCTTTGCATTATCCACCTGGCTATCATTTCCATCTGCCTTTTCCAAATGTTTACTAGCTTCAGCATTTTCCACAGTGCTAGATCTCTTGTCAGCAACCTTCTTAACTACCTTTTTAATAATCTTCGTTTTCACCGTCTTTGCTGCAGACATTTCAACTTTTACATCCTTTGCATCACTATTTGCTTGCTTTGGTGTGTTACCTTCCGGCTTATCTTCCTTTGAGTTGCTATCGTTCTCTTTCTTCTCCACTTTCGCAGCAGATTTTTCTTCTTTATTCACATTCACGCCCTTGCTCTCAGTTTTATCACTTTCACTTTTATTTAGTTCCTTTTTGGCACTTTTGCTACTTGCCTTTTCAACTGCATACACCATAAATACAAAATAAAGAAACAACAGTAGGTTATAAGGGCAATGAATCAGTTAAAGGATGTGACAGTTAGGTTCTCATGCATCCGTATCAAAAAAAAAGATACTGTTATTAAGGATTTAGCGACATCATATACCTCTAGGCTCCTCCTTGGGTTTGGATTTCTGCATGTCCACAAAAGGAACTGGTTAAAATCTTTTAGGACTAAAACTAGTAAGCACTCATGTGTAGGTGAAAAGTGCTCAACTGAGCCCTTTTTCGATTCTAAATACCAATATGGCAAGAACGCTATTCAAAAGAGATGCATTTCATAATAAGGGAGTACCCATCCCACCTCTTTTTTCAAATCACGTTGACGTTCCCTCTCAGCCACAGCTCTCCGATGTTCAAGCCATTGATTTTTCCAAGCATCAAAAGAAGGAAGGCATTCAGAAAGATCCGGCACATACAGTACAGTGACCTGTTTATGGCTGAAGAGCCCATCCTTACCTATTCGGTCGTAATGAATCTAAATATTCAAAAGCTGAAGAGTTAGAACCGAAAAAATGGGCATGCACCGGGATTTCAAAATAAAGCACTGACAAATACCTCAAGAAAGCGATTCCAGTGCTGGCATTTTTGCAAATCTAGCTGAGTAATTTCTCTTACATGCCTGAATTCAAATGTTAGCGACTCAGGAAGGTAAGAGTGTAACCTACTCCACATATATAAAATGTGTAGCATACCTGAGAGCAGTTTGAACCAAAGAAGAGTCATCTATAGACGGATTTCCACCATCAACTACATCCCATGGTCCTCCGATTGCTGTGAATGCATGATCTTTTCTAAGAATGCAAAACCGTAGAATGTTACAGATGTGGACCATTCGATCATCTGATTCTGAAACAAGATCTTCTAAAGCGCTTCTACTCAGCCCACTCATCAAGATAACCTGAATAAATACGAAAAGGCACAAAGAAGTAAAGTGAGAACTCTGGAATAAGTTAGATAGAAGAAGATCAGAGAATGGAAAATTAAACCTTAAAACTCATTAAGGTAAATTCACGTTGCCAGTTTCTATACATTAATGAGTTTGCTATTTTATATTATTTTTCAAACTAGATTTATCATGATGAATTCCAATAAACACCTACCTTCGCATTCCACACAGTTTCTCTCGGTTTAGATTCTCTATTTCCAACTGCAGTCTGATCGATAGGGGTCTCTAACAAATTTGCATTCTCTTCATCAGCAAAATCATGCTCAAAACTGCAACAGTTGAAGCATTACCCATCTAGCATTATATAATTCTCTCACAGCATCAAGCATTACATGATTCTCTCAAATATGTTAATCAGTGTGATCCGCTGGAACAACTTACCTAACAGCAGTACGCAGGGAAAGCTTCAGATCCTTTTGTGGCCAGTACACAACAAGCTGCACAAAATTACATTATATGTAAGAGCACGCAATCATGCACAGTATTTTAGTTTACTACGCAAACTTCTTACCTTCGAGAATTCAGGAGGCACAAAAAGTTTTGGGTAACGCTTATCTAATGACAAATAGTCCCTCTCCATGTCCGCCACTCGGTAGGAATGAACCTGCGTAAAATGATACAACTTTACCAAGTTTGCTAGAAATTAATGTACAGCTTGTAGCCAGCATCAGGAAGATGGGTTTCCTTAAATATCAATCAACATAACACAGAAACAGAGACCTAAAAATAAGGTGACCAAGAAACAATTCACAGAATAAAGGAAATGAATGCAGGCTAACTGCACAAAGAGCAGTCTTCCGCAGACTTGCCAAGGCATGAGACTATGTCAATGCGCCAGGCATGATCTACTTGAAGCTGAAGGAATTATGGATAAAGGAAGCATTAAGGATCGACATGTAGTTATATGAAGGATCTAGTATTGGGAAGCGGCTCCTGCCTAAAGATGCTTATGATGATTTTAATGCTGGTAACAGAATGAACGAGGGCTAAAGTAAGCTAGAAGGATGACAAGGATTTGGATACAAAGACAAATAAAATGTGAAGCACTGATCCCTTTTATCTCAGCACCACTATTAGCTTCAAGGGTTGAGAGAAGACCCTAGATGAGAAAAAGCATGCGAACAAGAAGCTAATCTCTTGCTTAGCTAGTTACCTTGCAGACATATTCTCTCCTTTTCTCTTTTACAGGTGAGTGGCGCCTTCAGCATAACAGAAGACTAAATTAGATTCTGGCTCCATGATATAAAGAAGCTATATATGAAATACTACACGAGGGAAATTAAGCATCAGTGCCACCTATGTGAAAGTTCACGTCGAGGAGACTCTTTCCGAGATGGCCTAGCCTCAATAGTCAAAGAGGGACCACGCCGATCCCTGGATAGCCTTATGGGAGTTCGGTCACGCTTCACTTCTACAGCAAGCCTGCGTTCTCTCTCCCTTTCCTTCTCTCTGCGTTCCAAGGTCCGCAGCCTTTCACGATCGCGCTCATGTTCCCGCTCTCTTTCACGTTCGCGTTCTTTTTCCCTTTCTCTTTCTCTATCTCTATCTCTATCTCTATCACGCAAACGTTCCCTCCTTCTCTCTTCTTCCCTTGATTCAAGTTGACGCGCGTACTTAGCTGGATCATCCTTGTGTTCATCAAACCTTGAATGAGTACCACGAGACATCACACTCCCAGGATAATCAAGCTCCAGAGATGCTGAATGAAGTCCTTTTGCAGTGCCATAATCTCTTCCAGGAGGCAGGCTAACTCCATAACCTGGATTTGAAGATCCCTGAGAAAACATGATATCGTCCGCAACCCTACGAGGAGCAGCACCAAGAATTGAGGGTGTTTGCTGAGTACCAAAGGAGGAACGGCCTATCAATTGGAGATTGCGAGAGTCAGGGTCGGATCTTCCACTGTAAGACATCAAATCTTCGGTAGGATGGCGCAAGGCAACTCCTCTAGATGCAAGATAATCAACTTGTCCGTCAGAAATTTGCTGCTACTTAATGTTTTGTTAATGTGCAGTTGTGCACTCATTTAAAGAGCCCCATTCCAATAATGAAGCCAAATGCACCCTCCGTAACACAAAATCCGCAATAGAAATCATGCACTCAGTTGATCAATCAAGCATGATTACATATAATGTAATATGAGATTCGGAAAATGAAGAAAATAAATTACCTTGCTCCATTTTCCATTGACGAAGATTGCAGAGATTGTACTTTCAGCAGTTGCTCTCGCCTGAGTAATGACGCCTGATTGATGCGATCATGGGGCTCAACCTTATAAAGCAGTGATGCGTCAGTCCACAGGTATACTAACATAATCAAGCGGTAAGTATAGGGTTTATGTAAATGCATAGTAGTCAAACATAAGACAATACCTGGCGTTGATTACCATAACCAACCGAATCAGCATATCTTCCTGACAGTTCACTTCGTAAGTCCCTCCCCAAGTAAGCACTTGGCTGCTCTCCATACTGTCTTCTATCAATGGATGAGTAGTCAGGAATTTTTTCTGAATATAGAGGATCAACTTTGTGACCGTATCCCAGAGCCGATGACCCAAACTCTGCCGGCATGTATTTTGGAGGGGACTCTTGTCTAGCTGAGGTATAGTTACTGCGACCTTCTAGAGATGCTGGACCAGGTCCCTTAAGACTCATCGTAGTAGCCTATAGAAGTAAAAGGAAACGTCAAGATTCTAAGCAAGAATGTTATTATGTATTTTATTGAAGAAGTTGAGAAAATTGTAGTTTATTACGGTGGATTAATCATTATGAAAATTTCTGATAAAACTGCATAACCCACTATTCCAATTTATAAAATACCAAAAATGCATGAGATGACGATATACATGATGAAAAATATGTGGATAATGAGGATGTGATCAACCTGCCGACTACTGCTCAATCCAGCTGAGCCATAAACAGAATTATACTGTCCACCAAAATTTGAAGTAGCAGCAGACGTGTGACTTCTGTACCCGCCAATTTCTGCATCTTGAGCGGAGCCTAGCATACCTAAGTGCCTCGCCGCTGAGTCAGGCCCTCCACCAGAGTTCCCAGCATAACCAGAACCCAACTACATAAATACCCTCCAAATATCAATTATTTGTTAAACCACATATAACCATAACAGCAATACCATTAGAAAAGCAATACACAGTTTAACAAGGGAGATGATGATACTTACACTCTGATTGTACGCAGATTGCCCAGAATATGACTGCTGTCCATACGCATTACCGCCACGAGAATACATGCTCAAATAACCTAAACGGCCAAAACACCACCCTGTCATATAACTATTCCATTCATTCTAAAATGTGAACAAACAAAACACCAAACGGCCAACATCAAAAGGAAAAAAGCAATATTTTTACTAAAAAAAAAAAACTTTCAGATACTTTCCACATCAAGCCACCCCAAATCAAGAAACAAAACAAAACACACACACAAACACTCCATCGTCTTTTCTCCAAAATCATCAAAATCATCAACCAATTCAATCTCATCCCAGTCTTAACAAAAATTCATTCCATATCAACCAAAACATACAATCACTCCACACTCCGATCCAATTGCCGGCGTCGGACCAGCCACCGACAACAATGAAATCAATCAACACCAAATATAAAAAATTCAACAGCTAGACATTGTCGTACCTTTGAAAATCGATCGGTTCCGATTAGGAGATGAAACCAATCAGAGACGAATTGAAACCCTAGACACTGATTTTAGCTTTCTGTGCTTTGGTTTTGTTCTTCTACTTCAATCTACGTATGCGGCTTATCAATCTCGTACTACGCGGTCTACATGGTCATGGTGGTTAGTGATTGGGTTGGGCCGTTAAGGATGAAGGCGGGCTGAAATCCTTGTTGGGCCTGTCTCGTGTTTAGTAATCACATTTTATAAATAATTTAATTGTTGATTTTTAAAATTAAGTGAATGGATTTTTTTAGAAACACATGGTGATTAGATGTCATTGTTATTTTGATTTAAATTTCAAGTAATTATGGATGAATTTTAAATGGATTGTGTATTAATTCAACGGATTAAACGGATTAGTTTAAAATGCTCTAAATGATTGCTTAAATTCATTTAATCCAACGAATTTCATTAATTCATTTACACATCATTTACACATAAATGGATTTCATTAATCCATTTATACTTGTTAATAGATTTTGTTAATCCGTTTAATAAATTTTTAATGAATTTTACTAATCCATTTACCTGAACGAATTATTTTACCACCTCTACACTCAAGCACCATTGTAGATGAAAATGCATCGACAGATGCAAATATGACATCATTTCATGAAGTAATGTGATTTATGAGAATCACATGCTACATCCGTTAAGACGATGCACTCGAGTTACGCTCTTAAATTTCATCCGTTTGATTATCATGCATCATAGTCTAACAAAAAATTAACTGTTTTCAATTTCACCATATCCTTGTTTCACAATTTAATTATCACTCTTTTATTGGGAAAAACAGTTTCATTTTAGATGTAATTCAAGTCTCCAAAATGACTCTAAAGTTTGAGGATTTGATGCAATGACTCTTGAATTAGATGTGATAACTGCAAAAACCGATGTTAAAGTGGTTGCCTGCTAAATGATGCAAAATGGCGATACAAATCTTGCTACGCTTAATGTAAGCAAGATCGCAGAGTGACCGAAATTAACTGTAAGTACTCGATTTTCGAACTTTCCGAATACCGAATCAAAAACGTATATTTTGATGCAAAGGGTAATATAAAGTTACCCTTCATAAAAGAAAAGAAAAGGTATTGACGAAATGGAATAATATTTACATATATTTAGAAAGTGATGGTATGTTAAGATTTACATATTTTTTCTTCAGTAGAGCAAAAGAGAGAACAACATACCACTGCTGGAATTTCATCTAACCTAAGCTGGCAGGATTACTGCTGTGTCAGACAGGTACACGAGCATATATATTTATTGTAGCAAAGTATGCTTCTTTTCTTTCCATTCAAAAATATCAGCATCAACCCTTGCTTGAACCCTTTCACGGAACCCTGGATATGGCTCATAACCACAGAGTTGAAGCACCTAAGCAGTCACAAGTTCCGCAAAAAAATCATCAATTTTTCAAAAATAAAAATGTCGAATATCTCTAAACAAACAACTAGTATTTTTTCGCAAAAGTACCTCGAGCAATACAAAGAATGGGGCCATCACACATGCTTGAACAAGATTGTCCAACAATGCTGGTGCACGTCTCTGATGAAATATCACTCAACCTTAGACTTCAGAAAACTTTAATACTGAATCAGAATTATACCGTAAGGCACCTGAACTATGAAACCATCTACCTCAAACACTCCATGGCCGATAAATTGCCCTGTCCAGCAAACTACCTGTGCCACCAAAACAACCTACAAACAAAAACACAGCCACAACCACTATCAAACCATACATCATCATCCACCACACTCGAAGCACACCTCACCATCCCCAAAATCATACCAAAGTATAACCTTTTCAGATGAACCATGCTTATGTTGTGTCTGTTTGCTCTTAACTAAATCAGATGGACTTGAACTAAAGTATGAACTGAACACGTAAACTTTCAACTTAAAAATCTTGACAAGTCACATTGAGTTCCACAATCAAACATTTAAACCTACAAATCCTTTTTACACTGAAGTAAGTCGATGGAATACTGAAGTGTGAACAGAACACCTAAACTTTCAATTCAAAAAATCTCGCCAAGTCCTACATTCACATTGGGTTCAACAATCAAGCATTTAAACATACGAATCCCTAACTACATACCTAAAAAACACAACCAAAAAATCAAATCAAAATTTTAAGCAAAAAAGTGGAACTTTAAAAAGAACTAATCACACCTTCCAAGCCAGAGAAAACCCTAATCTACTCCCCAAGTAGCAACTCCCAAACCAGCAACCAAAGCACATCAAAGCAGCCAAGCTTCCACCTTTCAGATCCAAACAAACATAAAACACCGAATACAACACCGTCAGCAAAAACCCAACATTCAGAACCAAAACAACCTCAATCCCCAAAACCCTAACATCAACCTCCGGCAACGGCGCCGGCGTAAAGTACAGAATCAAAAGCGTGGCAAACACAATCGGCCACACAAACACCATATGTACAACTACGTTAACTGCGTTGCTGTGATACGCGCCGTAGAAAGCGAAGTGCTTTTCAAGGTCGAACAAGTCACAACATCTCCTCGCAGCCATTTGAATTGAATTGATTTGGGGTTTGGAATGTGGGTTTAGAGATGACCCAGTTGGAATTTCGCGCGAATTTGATCGGTGGGGGAAATGGGTTGTGGTCGAATTGGGGAAAGTCGTGAGCTTGATGATGATGCTTAGCGGTGGATTTCGGTTGCTGTGGAAAATTTGTTCAGAAGTGTTAATTGTTAATTTGATAATGTTATTTTTATATTTTTTATTTTAAACACCTTTTATTTGATTCACTCCCTACTAATAATTAATACAGTATTAATCAATTAATTTATTAATTAGAGTAGTTAATGTGTAAGAGGATGTCTTGATGTTTGATTGGAATGGAATTTGATTTCATTTTTTTTCTTTCAACTGAAAATCAGATTATTAAGTGACACATTAGCTATAGCGAAAATTGCAAATAAAAAATAATATGAATTTATATCATTGAATTTCACTAGATTGAATTTTCGAAGTTCGATATCCATGCTGATCAACGTTTTACAAACAACAATTGACACTATCACAATTGTATGGATAATGGGTATTTTACAGGTCAAGGTCATGCATGACAATATTTATATATCACATTGATAAAGAACATAAGAAGTAAGAACTCAGGTAAGCAGAAAACATAAATCGTAAATACAAGCATGCCAGTTGCATATGATCATGGAATATATATAGTTTGATGAACAAACCTCTTAGGTGCGGCGATGACGGGTTATTGCAATGGCTGAGATGTTGATGAGTAGCACAAGTAGAGTCATTGCACCGAAGGAGCCAATAAGTGATCCAGAAATACGCCGACAGAAAGGTTTGAACTGTTGACATATTGGAAGCCAGTTGGTTGAAGAATTACCATCGTGGGCAAGGATAATTATGGATGCTGCGGCAGACGCTCCGGT
>JAWWMW010001718.1:15858-37523 GCA_035048345.1 Echeveria elegans | reverse complement strand
TAGGTACGTACGTTGACTTGAATTTGATTAGGTACGTACGTTGACTTGAATTTTCGTTCTCAAACGAATAATCACTCATCTGGTAGTTTCTGAGCTGTCTGGAGTTTGGATCTGATTCGCTGTTGTTTGATTTTGTTAGGTTATTCCGCTGTTTTATGGAAGAAAGGGAAGCTTTCTGATGTGCTTAATGAACTGCAGGTTTGTGTATGTTTTGATTGGTGATAAGATGCTTGGTGTAGCTGTTAATTTGCGAAACTGAGGGATAATAATCTGGTTGACGTGTTTGTGTCATTTTTGTGTGGTTTGATTTTTGATTAGTTATTTATACTTCTGTTGTTGTTGCAGAATGCGTTGAAGAAGACGGGAGATGAGGCGTCTGACCCGGTTCAAGAAAATCTTAATATGCAGGTGAGGGTGCGATTGATTTTTGTAGCACCACAGTTCTTACCAGTGATGTATGACAGTGTGATGGAAGGGTTAATAGGTGTGTTTTGGGAATGGTATCTGTTTAGTAGGATTCCTGTGCGGGATTTTAGTTATGTAACTTCTACTGTTATGTGTTATCTGGTGTAGCTATTGTGTCAGGCTACGGATTAATTAATAATTATCACTTGGATTTTTAGTTTTATCGTGTTTTGTAAGCTGGGAAGAAGCTGCTTTAATGCTATCGTGTCAGGCTACTGGTCTGATGGAGTACTGTACTTGCTTGTTACTACTTTTATGCTGATTACACCTCAATTTCCATTTGATCTTGCAGATAAAGCGACTCCTTAATGAAGTGCAGAACATGAAGTCAGGTCAAATAACTTATATTAATGGGGGCGGCTCAGGTAACCATGATGCGTCTTAACAATTATAGAACAAATCCTCTAGTTTAGCTTCATCTTTGTGAGTGCAATTCCGCTCAAATATGCTTTCCTTCTTTATAGGATCAGATATTATCAGTTATCTTCCTACTATTGCGGCCGTGGGTGCTGTCGGTTATGGATACATGTGGTGGAAGGTGCGGTTGACTTTTATTAACTCCTTTCCAGCTGGTAGTATAAATTAGACTTGATCACTTCAGGAAACTAAAACAGGCTTTTTACTCATTTAGGGTATTTCTTTTAGCGATATGATGTATGTGACAAAGCGCAACATGGAGAAAGCTGTTACAAGCTTGACTACCCATTTGAGTCAAGTCTCTGATGCCCTGGAGGTGAGGTTATTTTCATATGTGTCCCATGAGCAACTAGGATGTTTTTAAAGTGTAGTTTACCGTAAAGAGAGCAGTGTTGGACATTTATTGTAGAGTCAATAATACATTTTGGCCTGGTGGAGTCAATTTAAGTGTTTGCTTGTACTTTCCGTTTGAGCCCATGGTTTGAGACCTGATTTCTTTAATTTTTGAACAGTCGGCAAAGAAACACTTAACTCAGAGAATCCAGGGTGTGGATGATCAAGTAAAGTTGCAGATAGAACTCTCAAGAAAAACAGGAGAACAGGCAAGTGCTGCCAGCCGCTAGTTGCAGTTTTATTCTCCTCTGTTGTTGCACTAGAGACTTCATGTGGGACATTTCTTGTGCATGCTTGACATTTTCTCTTCTAACAAAGTTGATTACTTGATTCTATGTCAGATAGATAATGTTCAGAGAGAGCTGTCCCAGGTTGGCTGCAACGTGGCTGAAATACAGTCACTCGTCTATACTCTGGTTAGTGTAATTTTTCAGCTTGGTGATGTATACTATTTCTTAGCCGATTACGTTCTGTTTGTGTGTAGCTGCTTTTGAATACTTAATGTTTTTGGTCCTTGATCATTACATGTGCTTTTTGTCCTCCAAGTTTCTTCTTTTTTTGACAACCAGAAATTATTGATAAATTAAGTATATACATGGAACTAGGTTGAATTAAGCAGTTAATTTTACATGGAATGGTGATTCCTTGCGAGTTTATTTGAAAAACTAATGGGGTTTAGTTGCCATCCCTGAGATACTTTAGTTACTGTTCATGGTCTGCGAATCCTTTTACCTGGGGTTGCAATTTGTAATAACTCGGACAATATTTGATTTTCTAACTTTCTTTCTTATGCTTCATGATGCAGGAAGATAAGATGGGAGTTTTGGAGCAGAAGCAGGTGAGGCTTTTATCGATTTTCAGTTACCATTTATATTGCATATGTTGGCTACCCTCCTAAACTAAAGAGGTGCCCCACTTAAATGGTACCCGATTTGTGCTTGCAGGACTTTGCAAATGCTGGGGTTGCGTACTTGATCAAATTTGCAAAGGGAGAGACGGCAATCATGCCAGAAAATGTGCAGGTTGGATTAATTTATACAGCTTCTAATTATATTCGTCATAAGGCCCATGCGCTCCCATAGTATTTACATGTGAAGTGTCTCTCACAGGAACAACTCCAGCTACCTCAAAGCTCCAACACTCGCATGCTTGCAATCCAAGATGCTAAATTTCTAAGTGTAAATTACTTGAACCTAAATACTTTAACAAAATCAGTTATTTTACATTGTGTCACAAACATTTGATCTCTCTCTTCTTATGCAGGGTCTCAAGGGCCTTATGGATGACTTGGATGACAAACCAAGACATCTATCAAGGTTAGGATAAATTGACACCGTGATTATTTATGCCCAAGCCAGTTTCTGCATACTGATGTAAAAATACACCATCGCACCCCGAATGCAGGACAGTGTCATCCAGGGGCTGACCGAAAATCCTCAGCATTGAAAATATGGTCTCGTTCTGAGACATATCTATGCATAAATCACACAGAATTTTTGGAATTTCCAAGCTTTCAAAAGGAGGCATGTTACCTATTCAACTACTAAATCTAAACCTTGCCTAGTTTCGCCTTTCGCAAAACAAACTGTTAGCATCAAGTGCAGCAGCAACAATAAAGCTCTGCAGCAATCAACATTCATATTAAACTCTGATTCCAGGACTTTATCATGAAATACCTGTTGAAAACTGAACTGAATTGTGTATGCATTTTGATCCTATCACCATTCGAGCTGACAACATTTATTCGATTCGGAAACTTGAACACTACAAGATTCAACTCTACCATTCAGTAGCTTGGATGGCTAAGGGTCCTAAACCACACACACACAAATAAAACGGTTATCAAATGTATGAAACAAGAAACATCTACCGCCCTCCATCTTTAAGACCCCCTAATTCACTATTCTCCTCGTCCTCGGTCGATACACGTTCGTTTAAAAATGTCGTGACGTAGTCCCTCGGCCCATATACTTCTGTTGTTCTATTCAGCCCAGTTATAATTTGCTCCAAGCCCAATTTGTTGCAGTTGGGACACTCATCACCGGGCCCAATAATCCCAATTTGTTTCATACCTGTAAGAGCATCCGCATGGATTGTCATTTTGAGGATTAGCACTTCTCCTTCGTTCTCCAAACCAAGCATAAAATTTTGAGAGAGTGCTGAGCTCCTCAAAATAACAACTGGTGCATATGCTCTAATAACTGTCCACTACCGGTATTATTCAATCCTCCTTGGTTGAATCGTATGGCCGTCCTTCCTGCTACCTGTCCGGTCCAATTAGCTGATGATCCGTTACTTTGCAGACGAGGAAGCCGATTAGAACTAACCCGTTTGTTGTTTGCAATCGTTACACCAACAATTTCTGTTGTGATAAATAGTTTGTCTTTCTTCATAAAATCTTGATTCTTCATTTCTTCTATATTGACAGACTGTGTTTGCACAAGCGTTACTGGTGCAACTACTGTATACGTTAATGCTACACCATGATCATCTGTTGCAGTCTTACTAGAGTTATAAATCTTACACAAAACAAATTCTTGTTTCCTCTTCGTCCTCAGCCTCTCTGGCTCGAGCATTATCCTATACACTCCATCATATGCCAACCAGTCTTTAACGCAGTAGGTAATGGACATCCACTTATGTACACTGACTTTTGTATCCTCAGCCTGGCCATTAGCTAGAGTTCCATCCGGGTCGGAGGTTTGTCCTTTTTCCGCTCATCTTCCAATGCCCTACTTCCTTCCCATTCTCAAACAGATTTGTTGTGTCGCCTTTCTTATGCTTGATGGTTGTATGAAGGAAGAAGTACCATTCATGGTTGTTCGCTCCGTCTGGCCTGAAAATCCCTGTGTGTAACAAAAAAGACATGAAGTGGGTGTAAGAATTTAATAAACAAATTCTCAGTTGATACTTGCCCACATCGATCAGTAACTAGATTCATATAGGGATGTAAACCGTAATATGCTACCACAATTTTGACATGAAAATTCCATTCGAAACATCATTAATTATCTATAGCCAAACGCGAAAACGAGAAGTGATAAGAAAAGAAGAAGAAGAAAACTTGAAAACTTACGTTGAAGGTGGTCGGGAAGGTAATTAGTAAACATCATATTCCACACAATATAACCTTGTATTATTTCCATCCTCATTCGTCAACTTCTTCAGTAGAAAGTCGTTAAACAACTGTGCATCCGTAGGCATAAATTGAAATCCAGGAGCATTGTTATCGATCCTCGCGCGGAACTGGGCAGCATTGTCGTTGGCCGGGTTCGGATGATCATTCATGGCGCAGAAAATTTTATTACAACAGTACTGATTAACGTGACACAATAACGAGGATTGTTGATTTTATTTATATAATTGTAGTAAAAACTAGTGGAAATAGAAATTCAAAATTTACTAGGACATAGTTAACTTAATTGGATAAAGATAAACTGATTATTTATATATATCTGATGTCATCTTCATCACGAGGTGTTAGATTCCCAGATTTTGTAGTCTCTTCCTTCCATAGAGAAAGACCATCCTCCGTTCGGTGGTTCGTAGTGACCTGGTCCTATTTTCATGGCCACCTTTTCGTCAATGATAGCAGCGTAGACGTCTCTTTCTGTTTTCGTGATTTTGACCTGCAAATATGCAATGGCTATGATGCGAAGGTGAACCCCCCCTGAGTCACAAATATAATGCAGCTGAGTAGGATTCGGATACTTACAGTACTGCGGCAGTTAATCTTCTTTCTGTTCCGGAGAGATATTAGTTTTGCGATCTCTGAATGATTGTGTGAAAATATATGGTCGTAAAAAACTGTTGGTGTTCCTGGATGAGTCAAAATGTAAGCATATCCTTGCATTTCCTTGCCTCCAGGGAATCTCCAGTGACCCTTGCAGAAGAAAGAACGACAGCATCAGGGGTGTGTAAGAAGGAAGTCTTACAAATGATAAACAGGAAAATTACACTGAATCTGACTTGGAATTCATTTAGAAAGCATAGAAATGGTATCAAACGTTTTTAGCAATGTCAAAATATGGGTCTAAGCTTAAACCTGTGTGGACCCGGTATCATGATTCTCTATAAAGGTAATAGCACGTGATGGCCACCAACCCAAGACTCCTGGAGGTTTCCCCTTTTCATCGCATAATCTCCAGTATTCACATTTTTCCAATGCCTGTAGAAAAAGAACTGTTTCAGTCAGTAGCAGTTCATAAATAGTGTGTGGTTGTGCCATCCATCTAGATTTAAGAGGCGTCAACAATTTTCCGAGCTGTACGTAGTTAGAGTTGAGTGAATACTAACCGCGTGAAGAATTCCTTTTGTAGTGACATCAAAGGCTCCAGCTGTTCCACTCGTGGCATTTATCCAATCAACTATCCTCTGTCTATGAGCATCTTGATTGTGATCCATTTCGCCATATGTGTAACTTAACGAATCCCAATATTCCCCGACAGCAAAATAAGGTTTGCTCGTCTCCATGTAATCTTTGACATAGCCTCCCCAAAACCCCCTTACGAAATCAAGCCTCCATCCATCATAACCAATTTCGTCCCTGAAGCAAAGAAAATGCATAAATTTGAAGCTACATTACTTTATCCACACCAGGTTAAGCAGTAATAATCCAGACGCAATGACAAGGGAAAAAAAAGTGGAGAAAAAGGGTAGCAAGAAGGCAAATGTCACACCTGAGCCACCGCAACCAATCGTTGATATCTCTCCTTACAAACTCTTGTGAGTGGTCAATGTTAGGAGCAGCGTGGAAACAATCCCCACTGCTTTTGTTCCCCCTTCCCTAAAAAGAAGATATAAAATTCGAATACTCGGTTAGAGAAAGTAAACAGACAAATTTCAACCACGCTAGAATTTCACAAACAGTGTTGCGCAAGCTATACCCAGTGGGCTAAGTCTAAATGAGTAATTCTACCTGAAAATGTGGATCATCAGCAACAACGGCCCTGTCATCCCAATTCAAGCGACCCCCAAATATATTCCAGACACCATTTTTGTTCTGATAATGTGCACATCGATGGTTTAAGACTGCATCTCCAAGTACTTTTATACCAACTCCATGCAATGTCTTCACAAGGTCTTTGAGTTCATCAATAGTTCCGTATCTGCCAAAGTTTTCTGTTTTCTTTAAGCAAGCATCATTAAGAAAAAGGAATCACTGAAAAAGATTAACATACAATTCAAACTAATTTATGGCTATTTACGAGAAAAAACACTTCGCTTGAAGCCTTCTTTAAGTGTATGCATCCTAGTTAGCATTCAATTCTAATGTTATAGAGTAGAAGCAGTTGCTGCAGAGCAAGGTTAACTAAATAATATGAATAATAATGTTACCTTGAGTTCAAATTATATAGATCTCTTGGCATGTATCCTTCAGGTGAAACTGATTCGGTTGGCGGTGGCAACCATATCACGGTAAAACCAAGAGAAGATAACTCTGCAGCTTTTTCTTTGAGCTCTAAATACCATTTTCCAGACTTGTGAGACTCCCAGTTGAATCCTTGGCAAACTATTTCGTAACCTGTGCCTGTCGCGGAGCGTATTTTGGGTGGTTCCTTAGCCTCAGACTCCGAAACAGCATCTTCCTCGATTATTGTAGGAGTAGAAGTCCTAAATATACCGTAGGCTTCTGCTGCCAATTTCTCAATTTCCTGAAGAATGATTTCTTGCTCCTCCTTAGTTTTGGTTAGTTGGCTCTTATCCGAGGCAATGCCAGTAACCATTTGCCTGATCTCTTTTATGACTTCATCTGTGAAACGCGGAGGCCCTGTCATGGTTTCCCCAGTTGTATCTTTTTGCTCTTTTAACCGATCTGGTTTGGACTGAGAAGGTTTAGTTTCTGAACTCAACAAAGGAACATAGAAATCATTCCCCATACACTTAAACCACGTATTTTCATTTTGCTTCAGCACAAAAATGAAACCCGAAACATCTGCATTAAAAGTAAACATGCCCGAGCTTCCATTTCCTCCTTCCGGCTGCATAGAAAGAAATAAAGGTTCATAGCTGTGTTTCAGCCAGGGTGGTATAGAGCAGAAAATAAATTACCAATAAATGCATGTTGAACCGTAATACTTTTGTAAGTGATTATATCTCAGTCAACCTGTAAGAGAGTTCGCAAAGCTTTTTTCTTGAATGCGGTTGTCTTAGGTGGATATGGACCTGGCGGCGCTTCCCAGTTTCTCGAGCCATCTCTGCAAACTCCCCAATGAACCACAACTTCACCGGGTAAATCAGTTTCCATTTTCAGAAGATACTCAAATGTCTGAGGGCATTTCCTCACTGATACTGTTAGTGAATTATCTACAAATGATTCCTTGACAATAGAATGTTCTTCACTGAATCCTTCAATTTGCTTAGCTTGCCACTTACGATCTACTGATTGACTGCTGAAAGCTGTTGAATCGGCTCCTAGTGACCTCGGGAGCGAGTTTGATACGTCTCCTACAGACTCTGCTCAGTGCTCATTAGAAAGCAACTTAAAGATATTAAGTTCAGTCAAACAGACCTTGTTCGCAATGTGTGTCACTTGAATAAACTAGTCAATAACCTCAAAAAATTTTGCCATTATTTTTTAGAGTGAGAAAAGTACATTGAAGGACAACATATACTATCTGTACCTATATCGATGCCTCTGGAAACTCCTGTAACGTTGTTCCTTTCAAGGCCAGAGGCTAGAAGTGCAACCTTAAAATCTCTACCCTTCCGCTGATACCACATTCCGGTTTCTTCATCCTGCACCACCCAGACCCCAACAAAAACATCTTGTTGAAGTTTAAATACAACTTTGAGTCTTTCATGGAATGAGATTACTTATATATATAAATTAAAAAGGCTGCGGGCTTATATTGATGCAATGTGCAACCTTTAGAACAAAATTTATGGCAGCAATTCCACTGTTTGGAGTAACATTGATTGTTAACTCATAAAGTGGATCTTCAATTGCAGCTGAAGAAACCTTTTTTAAAGGAGTCTCTATAGCATATTCCTACACGCAAAGCAATATAAACACATCATTAGCACCATCAGGCCCTTGAAAACCACAGACACATCGAAGACATATATATACATAACTCTCACTTTTATAGAAACAGACTCCGGAGGTCTCATTTCAACAGGCGGCTGATCCCATTCACTGACATTTCAGAAGCATAATCCTCATAAGTAATCAACCACATGGCTCAAAGGAAATTAACTATCATACCACATTATCTCTAATCCAAACCAAACTAACCTTCCAACATCGTCCACATAATTAACTCCCCAATGAAGTATCCACTTCCCCGGAAGATTACACCCCACCGTCAACTTCCAACACCCTTCATCCTCTTCCCCCACACTCTCCAGCTTCACAAATATCTTCCCCTCCACCTACAACAAATAAACAACACTCCTATCAATTTCCACTACAAACAGATTTCTCAGCTCCACTTCATCTCCTCATTTTAACACATCAACTTAAAACCTAAAATCTGTATCTCAAATCTCCAATCAATCAGATACAAAATCGTACAACAACAATCCCTAAACAAAGTCTCACACAGATAGTTCGAAAGGACGACGACGTACAGCATCAATCCGCCGAAGCGGAAATCGTTCCACAAAACACACATCAACCGTCTCTATCTCATCGCTCTCTAAAACAACCGGAACTCTATCCGAACTACTTCGAACCACAAATCTGCTTCCGCCATTAAAATATCGTCGCCGATTCCATTCTCCGAAACTCAAACAACTCCGCCGTCGCTGTCGCTGCTGCTGCTGGTTAATGGCACGAAACGTGGTGGAGTTAGCGTCACGGCGATTTCGACGCGCGATCGGGTCGAGAGTGAGTGACGCTGACGTCATTGTTTATCTGCAGCGACGAAGAGAGGTTTGATTAATTTCAGAATGAGGAGAGAGAAATGATGAAGTATTTTCGGAAAAAGTGGAATTTATAAATTTTATATTTTCATTTTAGAGACGTTAACTTCTTCGCCTTATTTTTTGCTTCACAAAATTTGCCAAGGAGCGATCCATTGAGACAGTAACGGAACTTGAAATCTCCATCGTGCTCACCGTCCTACTACTATCATGAGTGCCACCTGTGCATTCTATGTGGCGTAATTCTATATGCACATTTCTCTAATCGTACATGAATTTAGACAATTAGACTCAGTTCTGGACCAGCGGACTGTCAAAAAACTGCAGTTCAAAAACTACATAATTTTAGGAAGGAAAGAAAAACAATCAGTGCGACGCAGGAATGAGCCTACTGAGCCCTTTTTTGAACAACTTCGTTTTTGTTTTGTTTAGTTGTTGAATGCAGATTGCGGATTTGGATATCAAGAAAAGAAGTAGAATTATAATCGAAAAGCGAATCACAAATATAAAAGAATATAATTTTAAAAACTCAACGCCATTTCATATTTAAATTAATTTTGTATGATTAAGATTGTCAAATATTATTTATATAGTTCTATTGGCAGTTTGCAGTATCAGCAAAATATATTCCTTCAATTTGTCACTATATCCGATTGTACGTTAATTGAAATGTATGTTGACTAGATTGTGCATTTTTATCTAAAAAGATGTGGTTTTCATAATTTTTTGCAAAAGAATGTTATTGGTGAGAGACATAGGCACATAGCTGTATATGACTTGTGACAGGAGTAGCAAGCATCAAAGAAAAGGACAACTTTGAATTAGCTTGCCGACCTTCTGTTAAATCTTGACCTTTTAGGTAGTTCAGGGACTTGATCATAATAAAACAATACTTTTTAGCCCATTGGTCAACTCAATACCTGCGATACAAGCCTATACTCTTCAATCCAAATGAACCGGCCCAATTCCGACCCATGAGAGTGTAGCTGGGTGATTAAGAATGCTTCAAAAACTGACGGGGTCCAAAGGTAAAATATATTATTCTAACGGGGCCTGGGTGTATATATTTGAAGTTAGCACTTAAGGTCTATTCTTTTGACATAAACTGAAACTGAACAGAAATTTTAAAATTAATTAATTACATTTGCATATTATTTTAATTTTAAAAAACAATTTTGACAATAATGAATGCGTCTTAAGCTTGTCTCATAGTTTCAAGTCTTATTGTACTTTAAAATAATTTTAAAAATAGTGAATGTTTATTTACTGAACTGAAATTAAATTAATGTCAAAAGAACATACCCTTACTATCAAGTATCAAACTATCTAAAACTTAAGTCTGAAACTGACTTCAGGCACACACAATGTTGCATGCTGATGCTCATTTACATGACATTGGATAGTGTTACACTAAAGAGATGCGTCTTATGCATACATTCCGTTCGTCGTGCATTTGCGCTATTTAGCCGTGATGGTTGATGATGATGACCTGTACTCATACCATTTGGCCCAGAAGAGATAATGCAGGAAGTTTACCGAGCTCAGGGCGCACATGAGCCAGTAGAATTTCTCAAGACGATACTGGTTGAGGTTACTTCCTGATAGCCAAGGTTTGTGTGTTGTGCTACCAGTGACACTGTTGACTACGGATACAATAACTGAGCTTAGGTAGTAACCAACAGCCAAAGATGCCCAAGAGAGCGAGGTTGCGATAGATCTCATGGTTGTTGGAGCTTCTGTGAAAAAGAATTCTAGTAGTCCGGCTAAGGTGAAAAGATCAGCTGAGCCGAGGAATAAGTACTGTAGACCGATCCAGAAGAATGTGATTGGGAGTGGCTCTGAGGAATCCAGCAGGTTAGAGGAAAACGCGATGTTTAGCCTCTTGATCTCAACAATCGCGGCCACTGCCATTGCTATGACGGAAAGTACTAAGCCAATGCCAATTCTTTGTAGATGAGTGATACCCACTTCCGTTTTGGTTACTTTCCGTGCAACTGGTAAGATGAGATGGTCATAGATCGGTGCAAGAGCAATGATAAAAATCACTGGGAACACAGGAAGGGAAGCTGGCGGGACATTTAGCGAACCGAGTTTCCTGTTCATTGTGGCAGCCTGCTGGACTGAGAATGTGGAAAGCTGCGCCAAGCAGGTGTTGAGCATGATGGTGCAGGCAAAGATTGGAAATATTTTTACCACGACCTTGACGTCCTCTAATTCCTCTACGCCGCATTTTAGAACTGAGCAAAATGTTTTATTAGTCACTGATGTATTCAGGAACTTGAGGCTGCTTGTAGGAGCAACTTCGGAGTTGAATAGCTTTGGCTTGTTATCTAATCGATCAATGGCTTCATTGAGGTCAGATGAGCTAGCAGATATGTTCACGACAGTTGCGCTGGAGCTCTTGGGCATAAATGAATTTAAACATGCCGCCGTGAGAACCTGTGGGTGGCATGATGTCAGATATACCGCTAC
This sequence comes from Echeveria elegans, assembly GCA_035048345.1. Lineage (NCBI taxonomy): Eukaryota > Viridiplantae > Streptophyta > Magnoliopsida > Saxifragales > Crassulaceae > Echeveria > Echeveria elegans. Next base: position 25,910 of record JAWWMW010001718.1, on the reverse strand, counting down.
AGATTTTAAGAATCAGCTTACTGCAAAAATTATTCATATTACTGTTTATTACCTTCAAAATGCTTGTGAAGGGACTTCCTGATGGAACTTTGTTTCTATACAACGGTGATCCTGCTAGGAAAATCGGAATGGACAATAATATCGTTATTGTCGAGATTCCGAAGCCCCACTTCCAACCAATGTTGTCCTCTATCCATACGACCAGTGTGACTGCAACAAGAGCACCACATGAAAGAGCGAAGACGAAGTAGTTGAAGAATGTTGATATCTGATGCCTTCCTTTAATAGTGCTGTCATCAAACTGCTCAGCTCCATGCGCTGGTAAGGACCCTTTAATCCCTCCTACGCCTAAAGCTACAAGGTAAAGTCCTGTAAACAGAACTGCAGTTTGTTTGTGAGTGACTTGGCTACACGGAGATGGAGAAGTAGACGTGGCTCGATCACATGGTCCAGGCTCATGGTGGGATGAGTTCGCTTGTATTGTCAGTATCACCAATCCCTGTCCAATCAACAAAACAATCTATTACGTTAATAAACAACCTTCTCATAATCTTATCAGCAGATATCATCAATTTTAAATTTATACAGTGAGGTGTCAACTATAAAATTCAAGCCAACTGTCATAATTTCCGCAAAGTACAGACCAACATATCGCCATAAATCACACGCTCTTTACGACACGAGTTGTCAATTAAATATTCATAGAAATCCTCAAAAGTAGGCAATTCCAGGACCAAAAATCTGACAAGTAATACATTAATGCAAATAAAAAGATAAGGCTTCTGAGCTCAAAAAAAATGCTAGTGGGAACAATGAGGAAATGAAGGTACACGGTACACCTTGTCTCTAAGACGTAAGTAGATACCCACAAGGCAACAAAGAAACACGATGCTACTTGTAATAAATAAATAATCGAAACAGAAGGCTTCATGGGTCCTCCTTCAAAGCTAATTTTTTTTTTCATAACAAGGTGCAGTGCATACTACTGTGTTAATAAAGGGGGACCAATTATTATTCAAGGATGTGCATGCCCTTTGTGAAACAAAAATCATGCAAGACGACCAATAACTAATTTTTTTTGGGTGTTTAGTGACCTGGAAACGTGAAATATGATCACTAGTATAGCTGGGGATGTTAAGTACTATGACTGAAGTAATACTCTTAGGCCACGGCATATCCGGTGACACAAAACAGATATGCTTTTACTTTCAAATTGCAGAAGTCAAAAGGAAAGCTCTCTCTATCTTCTTTATACAAAGGAAAGAGGGATCGAAAACATATGCCTGTTGGCTGTTCTTTTCCATGCATCTGAATGCAACTTGCAGTCTTTATCACCGATAAAAACATAATGTATTCAACCAAAAAGAAAAGAAGAAGACGAGGAAACTAATGATAAAGGATAAGAGGAGTTAAAGACAGCCAAAGCTTAATATACATGATGGAACAAACAATAATAATTTCTAGACTGCAGATTAAAGATCCATTCGACAGTGATGGGTTGATTTGAAGACATACCAGGATCTCAACAGCCGCGCTGATAAGGTATATGTAGTAAGTAGTACAGAAAGCATCAGACAGAAATCCTCCAAGGAGTGCTAGAAGAAAAGCTGTACCCATGAAATTGGTGACAGTGTTGGCTGAAGCAGAAGGGGAGAAGCCCATGTACTGGCTTAAGTATATCACTAAGTTGCTGGCATTCGCCAAGTATGCTAGATTCTCCAGCACCTCCACAACTACGCACAATATCAGAAAAGGCTCAAGAAATGACAACAGCTCATAAATCACCTGGTAAGTCTGACGATCATAAACTGATAGCCACAGTTAAGTAAGAGTTCCACACAAGTAAAGTAACTACATCAAGAACAAGAAATGGTCCTCTTAAAATAGCTGAGAGTTTAATTACCCAATACGAAAGAGGCTGCAAGCATCCCACCATGGCGAATCTTCATAGCTGGTCTGTGCTTCCAGTCAACATATCCTTCCCATGAAATACTGGCATGGTGATTACCCTCCTCCTAAATTCATCACGAGACATATAATCACAGTCGGATTCAAGTTTTTCGAATACGTAAGTAGTGCAAAATGCAAATAGGAGATAATGAAAAGATCACATAGTAATTGGCGTTACCATTTTCTTTCAGAACACGAGTAGACTATGGATTGATTGGATTAGAAAACTTGTTAGGAAAGTGGATGAATCATGAGATTATATATAGTGGTGGAGGAAAAAGTGATGTTTTATTTCATAAATAAAACAAGCATGAGTCATGAAAAATCAAATAAAAGATAAGACAATTAATTACAAGAATCTAACTGGCTTTAAATATAGATGTTTTTCTCAGGGACCGTAACAAGGAAATATTTGATAAGTTTTGTGTGTGTCTCATGTTGCAAGAAGAACAATTGTTTTATCAATAGGAATTGTCAAAGGTGTAATTCCATTAAACAAGCCACCAAAATCAGAATTATTACCAAGAAATTCTCATTGAAATACATGATCAGGAAAGAGCGCGAACAAAACCAGGAAGTTCATGGCGAAACTGTATACACTAAAATAGTTACAATTTACACTGAAAATATTATTCAAAAAAGAGGATGCTATAACGAACTCATTGGCGTTTTTATTATGGAGAATGAACATCAGAATCTGATTACTATGTTAGGTTACAGTTACACACTATTTTTGCAACCACATGAAGTGAACACTCATTTGGGGTAAGAAGCATTTATTCTGAGGTCATATCATGTGTATAGATCATTAATGTTTTCATCATATAGTTGAGAATCGTACAAAGCAAATTGCATATCGCAAATTGAGCTACCTACATATATCACACCTATCACCAAATATATGAAAAGTCCAAGCTAACATGTCATTACAAGTTGTGAATGCACCCCAAGATGTTGGTCCCTAAATAAAGGAACTTGATACTTGATTACTATATCAGGAGTGAGCCGTAGGGCAGTGTTATAACAATTACTATGACTAGTATGGCAAAAGTCAATCAGCCAAACCACATTTTCTATGTTCTATGTTGTTTGGGCTACACCATAAGCTACAGATGATGCTAAACTTTACAACCTCCAATGAAAATGAAGCAATAGCATCTATCAGGATCTAGATGATATGCGCCAACTACTAATTTGTTTTTACTTTCCCACATTGACAGAATATCTTACATGGGCATGATTATACACAATAATTGATCAACAGTGAACATCTTTAACAATATATGTGGCCGATAGAATCATAAGTCATTCAACTTACATTGAGAAGTCTTCAAAACTCTCAGAGGGTCGTACACATATGACTATATGTAATATCAATACTTGACTCAGTTGCCCTTGAACACAGCCCCAGTTCTTACGTTTTCTGTGTAATAAGCAGATGACAAGTGAGTGGCCAGAAGACTGGGATAAAGACACTATAAAAACACATAAATAAGGCATGTTGAATGGATAACGCGTAGATGAAAGTGCAACATAATATGAAAAAACAAGGGAGCTTTCGTGTATCGATGGTTGACGAATATAATCAGGCATATTTTCCTTTCTTTTGCATTGACTTATGCGACATTCGAAATTCTACAACCGGCTCCATCCCTAAAGGGTAGTGGTCAGTAATACAACGTAAAGGGGATTATTATAACTTTACGGCATCGCCTCAAACTGATGGAATATTTCAGGACCTCAAAAAGGATGGAATATTACAGTGGCTCTAACTTTATGCCGATTTGATTTGGTAATCCCAGGGACTTTGTCTTATATTCCAAAATTTCAGGCTTTGCTTATTATGCAAACCGCTTTTCCATTGAGGGCCATCATCCTCCACCATGAATATTACTTAAGGGGATTGATACTTTACATATTCGTACAGTCTGGACTAGTTAAGCTCAACAAGTTTGAATTACCTGCCAAACACAGATCTTCAGTCACAACCACCAGCATCATAATTCCCATATGCTGCACAGGGGCTTTTCCAAGAGTACACGCTTTAACAGCACCAGAGTAAGAGTAAGCATTTTCTCTGAATGGCTATGGCTATTGCGTGAATGCTTTATTAATTTAACCTTAAGGTCACCAGTAATATCATTGCAAGTGCACTGTTCCCATCTTCAAAATGGAGAAACCTTATTCTGTTAAAGGCTATATATATCAACTTGGCAGCTTCATGACAGTTAAGCTTCATGGCAATTCTAATGCGCATAGCTTCCTTAAGATTTAGCGCAATTCTATGGCAATTTTCTTTCTCCTCTTCTTCAGTATCAAATAAAACCATACCTGTACTCTCCTTGTAGCTAAAAGTTTTAGCCACAGGAAGATTTCGGATAGCATCAATTCATTTTCACTACACTTGGGGAGTGAGCCATCTCCATCAACAAATTCGTGCACTTCTCGATCATTGATCAACCTCTATACTACTGCAACCAGGCAGCATTTTAACACCCTGCACTTTCCTTGTTAATGGCCTGACCCCAGTCTCTTGAACATATGCACATTCATTTCACACACCAAATCTCTATCAGTAATTTCATCAAACACCTTACTTGCACTATCCTAGTTCACATAACACATTAATGAGCCCACATTGCCAATATAAATCAAACCCCTTTTCAAGTTTGGAGCTTTTAGAATGGCGCTCTAGTCATCGAAATAACCACAAACAACAGTCGGACAATCACATTGCTTCAATACCTGATTCAAATACGTAATGTTATTTGCTTTCTGCAAAGCGATTGTCGCGAAGAACTGGTGACGGTCGCCGATCAGGCACGTCAGCGAAAGTTGGAATCTTTCAATTCCCTGTAGTCCGCTCATTACTAAAATCCTTGAATTTGCATTTCAGTTAATCTCCCAAAACACTTGCATTTCATTAATATTGTCTCATTTGAGTCATTTCTCTCCTTCTATGAGGCCGACTTTTATTTCTCACCTATCCGTTCATTTTTGTGAAAAGTGAGAGGTTGTATTTTGAACATATAGCATTTAGCTTGTTTATTTATGTTTATTTTTATTTATTGTGTTTTAATTATTGAAAGTGATTTTGATGATGATAGCTTTTCATTTAGTCATTAGCATACATTGATCATCACACCGGACTATGTTCCTGTGTAGTATATATTTGTGTATACATTAATTGACTCCATTTTATGAAAAAATATAATTAAAAAAATTAAACAATAGAGGTTCACCCGTCGTCCCGACGGAAATACGAGAACATACAGTTGAGAAAGCCGAATATATGAACAATGTTTATATAAAGTGAATTTTTAAAGTTAGTGTAGTAGTGTGAATGATGTGATATAGAAAGTGTTTTAATTTTTAATGGGCCATGCTCGTGATACGGAAATACGAGAACATACGGTTGAGAAAGCCGAATATATGGATTTTTAAAGTTCGTGTAATAGTGTAAATGATGCGGTATAAAAAGTGTTTTAATTTTTAATGGGCCAGGCTCGTGATACAGAAATACGAGAACATACGGTTGAGAAAGCCGAATATATGGATTTTTAAAGTTCGTGTAATAGTGTAAATGATGTGGTATAAAAAGTGTTTTAATTTTTAATGGGCCAGGCTCGTGATACGAAAATACGAGAACATACGGTTGAGAAAGCTGAATATATGGATTTTTAAAGTTCGTGTAATAGTGTAAATGATGCGGTATAAAAAGTGTTTTAATTTTTAATGGGTCAGGCTCGTGATACGGAAATACGAGAACATACGGTTGAGAAAGTCGAATATATGAACAGTGTTTATATAAAGTAGATTTTTAAAGTTCGTGTAGTAGTGACTCTACTTATATATATAGCTGAGATATTACAATCACCCCACTAACTGAACCCGAACGGCTTCCTTTCAATGACCTCTTTCATCTACTGGTATGGCCGATCCGAGCCGTTATAAGTCTAGCTGTGTCAGGTCACCACAACCTATGATCTTAACCTAAGACCTTTACACGAAACACTATGATATATTGGTGACATATGAACTGGTAGCTCTACTTATATAACTAACTGATACAACTCCTATATCCAATATTCCTGATATCACACCGTATATGGCAGGAAACAAAGTGAATGGGATCAACTGGCAAGTTGGTTTGTGAACAACAAACTGTATAGCGAGAATGCAGTTTGGTTGATGCAGGTACTATGCGACCCCTTTTTAGCATTTCATCTTTAGACTCCGAGGAGTAACATACTAATCACTTTTTGGCGGTGTATAGTGCGGTTCTTTTAGTGGGATATATTATAAAAATGTATGGCTTAATCTTAATATATGCGATATTCTGGATGTGTCCAACTCCACCTATTGCTTTATATTGCAGTTTTCCTTATGTGAACTGCTTGACAACTCCTACCACTACCATCCATATCAATCGTATTCATTTTAAATTTGATTCGTTTTCATTAAATTCATGTTTCCCGCTTTCAGGCAGGTGATGTTGATCACTTAGCTGCTGCGTTCCTACGAAAGTCTCCTGTTTTACAGTACCTGTATTATCTAGCTCAGGTTTGTTCAGCATTCTGTTGAATTATTATGATTGAATTTCTTTATTGAATATGTCTGTAACTTTCGAATATAAATGATTTTCATAACGAGTTGCCTTGTTATTTCTTCATTCACCCTGTCATACATTCGGCTCGCCATGTCACCTCTGAGCAATAATTCCCTATTCTCCGACTACTATCGCAACCCATTCCCTCTGTTCTTCCAGCATTGCCTCAACGTGTCGTTCTCAAGCGATGATCCATTGCAAATGCACTTAACGACCAAAGAAGCACTTGTCGAGGAATACAGTGTCGCACAGTCAGGGTTTCAAATACTGATCATCCTCATTTCTCTCCTATAACTAACACGAATGATGTGCTGAAATTAGAAGGCTCTCTTACAGGTCTGGAAGCTCTCTTCATGTGATATGTGCGAGATTGCAAGAAACTCTGTCTATCAATCTGGATTTTCTCATGAAGACAAGGTTATAGAAAACTTCCCCATCACGTAACACTTTACTTTTTTCGTCACTAGTTTCTGCTTTTTCTACTTTCGACCCAGAAAGAATCTAACCAGAACTGTTGACTGAATATGTTCTTTACAGTGCCTAAAGATAAGAAGAGATGGAGAGAGAGAGAGAGAGGCTTTGGATGCTATGAACATGACAAATGCACAACGGTCTGCTAGTTGGAGTTGTTTTGTTCCAATCCGAATAAACATATCTATCAGACAGTGGATTTAGAGGCACATTGTTTGTCCTAGACTTTACCCACTACCAAACGCCATTTATGACTTTTGAGCACTGTTAAATCTTGCTTAAAGCTAAAGTCCTTCCCTTAGTCCATTCCATCAAAAGATAAAGCCAAAGCCAAAGCCAAAGCCAAACTCATAGCCAAGGTGAGAAGCTTCGTCTCAAAGATACTCTTACTAGAAGATGAGATGGGCTGTAGTGATGGTGTTGACGACATTGGTGACGGTTGGACGACGAGCGAGCAAGGTATGTAATGTAGATGATTTAATGGGGTTGAATGGGTTCAAAGCGGGGATTAATGTAGATACGTCGAAGAGGTTAGAAAAGTGGGAAGGCGAGGAATGTTGTGAATGGGAAGGTGTTATTTGTGATAATGTTACTTCTAGAGTTACTGAGCTGAAACTACCAGGGTTTATAAGTACTGATGATTTCCTTGTTCAGACCGAGATGTCTGGTTGGGTGTCTGATGATGTTATGTTACTAGCGTCACTCGAGGTTTTGGATCTCGGTGGGCTGGTGAATCTCAGTGGAAGTATTCCGGTACTGATTGGTTCTAAACTTCTGAACTTGAGGAAGTTGTATATGTATGGTAATAAGCTGACTGGTTTGATACCTGAGAGTTTGGGACTGTTGGTGAAGCTGGAGGAGCTTTACTTGCATGAAAATATGTTTTCTGGGACTATACCTGCAAGCTTAGGAAGTCTTGGGAGTCTCGTCAGATTATCCATACATTCAAATCAGATTTCAGGACCTCTGCCTGATTCAGTTACAAATATGCGCAACTTGGTCAGCATGGATCTTCATGGGAACTTTTTAACTGGAAATATTCCGGATGACATTGGTCAGTTGGAGCATTTGGAAGAGCTTGATCTCTCGGAAAATTTTATAACAGGGAACCTTCCCATCTCTATCTCTCATTTGTCTGCATTGACGACATTATACTTGGACAGTAATCATCTGGAAGGAGAGATCAGTTTCCCAAGAAGACCAGATCAGCTTCTGTTACTTGCTTTCGTCAGACTTGATAATAACCGGTTAAGTGGACGCATACCAGTGAAGTTTTGGTATTTGGTTTCTCTGCGAAGAGTATCCTTAAGTAACAACAAGTTCGATGGAGTGATTCCTTCAGTCTTGGGAAACTCGTCGAACCTGCAAGAAATGTACCTTCAGGAGAATCTGTTTTCCGGCCAAATACCCCATTCCTTTTCCCAGCTTCCGGAGCTTATCATACTCAACATTTCACATAACCTGATACAAGGCCCCTTGCCTGCGGAATTATCAAGTCTTCGCAATCTCCAGACGCTAGACGTGTCGTTCAACAGACTAAGCTTATCATCGATTCCTAAATGGATAGGACAACTGCCTTCTCTGACCAGGCTATTCATGGCAGGCTGTGGTATTGAAGGACAGATCCCAGAGTTTTTACGAAGAACTCCAAGTTCATTACAAGAGCTAGACTTGTCAGTTAACAAACTCAACGGCAGCTTACCGTCGTGGCTCGGTGACTTGGCTGAACTTTACTCGTTAAACCTGTCGAGAAACTCGCTCAGCTCAACTCTCCCGGAAAATCTTACAAATCTTCAACTACTATGCATCCTGGATCTTCACACAAACAGGCTGACAGGGTCTATAGGTAACATTTTCAAGATCAAGAACAGAATTCCCCGAGGACAACTCGAGTATCTCGATCTCTCCGACAACAATTTCAAAACAGGAGCAGAGCATATAGGAATAGGATCACAAGAAGGTATTCAGTATCTTAATCTGTCGCACAACTCATTCAGTGACAGACTTTTTAATTCTATAGGAAGGTTGAAATCATTGCAGAGTTTGGATTTAAGCTACAATAGTTTCAGCTTAAACTTACCGCTATCGTTAGCGAATGCGACTCAGTTGGAGAAACTGAAGCTACAACAGAACAGATTTACTGGTAAAATACCTGACGAGTTTCTGAATCTGAGACAGCTCAAGGAGTTGGATCTGTCACATAATCTTTTAGCAGGGAGTATTCCTTGCGGAAAGCCGCTCAATGAGTTTCCTGGAAGCTGTTTTTCAGGGAACATAGGTCTGTGCGGTAAGCCTCTTGCACCGTGCAGCTGAAAAAAACTAGTCCAGAATAATGTGTATCTACTTAGCTAGTAACTAGTTGGATAGATCTTCAGTCTTAAAGTTGCAGGACTGATCTTGGCCACTGTAATCCTTAACAATTACAATATCATGTTCTTATAAAAACCTAGTAAGACGTGATCTTTAAGCAAGGGGAACAGCTTGAATATGAAATAATGATGAGGCAGAGTCGATAAAAGATGACGAATGTAATGCAAATATGATGGATGCAAAGATATTTACAAAGCACGGTATTTTTCTGTACTTCAGGTGACATGAACGGATCCGGCTGCTCTTTTCTTGGTCCTTGGAAAAACCTGTATTTTTAGCTAAGTGAGCAGTTCGGATTTTCATTTTTAACGTATATGAAATGTCATGAAAACAAAAACATTGTTCTTGCGTTTACCTGAAGTTTGAGATTTATGTGCAACATCTTTCGATGTCTTACTGAAGTCACTTGTCATTGTCAATATAGTTTTGTATGTCCGCCAAAATAATCACATGATTGATCATCTTTTTATATCACTTCCTTTTGGTAGAATGATATATGAATTTTTTGTTTCAATTTTTATCGATGAACTCATTCGGTTTCTTTATCACAACGCGCTTGAATTCATACAAAATGAAAAAGAGTTTTGTATAAATTTTGACTTGGAAATTTGGAGAAATCAAATTAGTCAAAAATAACAAACCAAATCACTGT